>PVJX010048379.1:0-11499 GCA_004027295.1 Dolichotis patagonum
ACTGCCAGCTGCTGAGTTCATATCCACACCCCTAGGACAGGGGATTGTGCCCTGGGGCTCTACCAGCCACAGTTCTCCACACCACCCAGCTTCTGCATCTCAATTAAGAGAGCCAAGAATCTGTAGAGGGCTGGAGTTTTCCCCAGGTGAGTTCCAGTGACCTGGGGAAAGTTGGAGACCTACATTCTGGCTTTTAAGTTTCTGGGGAGCTACTGGGTCACTGGACTGAGTCCAGCAGATTGGAGGGCCTCAGTCAATCATCCTCAGAGGTCTTGTTTAAGTCCAGGAGGCAGAAAACCTTCCACGAGGACTCTGAGCATAATTGGGCTGCATGAGGACATCTTGAGACCAGCTCTGCCAGTGGTTGAGTACATATCCACACCCTAGGACAGGCGATTGTGGCCTGGGGGTTTCTCTGGCCCCAGATCTCCACACCCTGCTTCCACCTCTCAATTTAGGGAGCCAAGTACCTGCAGAGGAGCTCCCATAGGTGAGGGTGCAGTAGCATAATTGCGACATACCCAGAGGAAGCTTTGGAACACCACTGAAACCAAGGAAATAAAGAAAAATGACAAAAGGAAAGACCAAAAGGCAGGCTCAAATCACCAGCCCATTCCAAGAAAGCCTGGGAGCCATGTGCATAGAAGAAAATAGAAGCCCTACACCTGAAATTACTGAAATGATATCAACTGAAATAGAGAAGTAACTAGAGGAAGCTATGGAAAAATTCAAATCAGAAATAATTGCCCAGGTAAAAGAAGAAATGATAAAACTAGTGAAAGAAATAGTAAACACATCTAGTGAAGACACAGCTAAAAAGTTAGAGGAACAAAGCAAACAGATAGAATCCCCGAATGAACATTATAAGAAACAAGCAGAATACATAAAGCAGATTCAAAGAGATATAGGGGAAATCAAAAATTCTAGTGAAAGTTGTAAAAACTGCCTCAATGAAAGGGAAGATAGAATTTCAGAACTTGAAGATAATATCACAGCTAGTGAACAGGAAAGGAAAGATCTTTTAAAAATAACAAGGAATCAGGAAATAAGAATTAAATAGCTACAAGATGATGCAAAGAAAAATAACATAAGCTTAATAGGGATAAATGAAAAAGAAGGGGACAGCCCAAATGATATGAAGAGGATGTTTACAGAAGTAATAACTGAAAACTTCCCAAACATGAGAAAGGAAACAGATATTTGCATTAGTGAAGCATATAGAATTCCAAATAGCCATAACCAAAATAAAACTACAGCCACACATAAAAATCACCATCCCAGAAATGTACCATAAGAACAGAATACTAAAAGCTGTTAGAGAGAAAAGACAGATCACCTATAAAGGAAAACCTATCAGAATCACAGGAGACTTCTCAACACAAACAATGAAGTCAAGAAGAGCATGGAGTAAAGTATTACAGATCCTAAAGGAAAATCACTTCCAACCCAGACTGATGTACCCTGCAAAACTGTCCTTCAAAATGGATGGAGAAATGAGATACTTGCATGACAAAGAACAGCTGAAAATTTTCATGACCATAAAACCAACCCTACAAGGAATACTGAAATATATTCTAGATACACATAGGATAAACTCACCAAGCAAGGTAGACAATTAAATAGAATGGAAAGCTAAAGATACAACAGCAGAAAGATAACATGTCAAAAATAAACCAATATATAACAGTGATAACCATTTGTGTAAAAGGCCTCAACTCGCCAATCAAAAGAAACAGACTGGCAGAATGGATCAAGGAACAACATCTAACCATACGCTGTCTACAAGAAACCCATCTTACCCAAAAGGAAACCCATAGACTGAAAGTCAAAGGATGGAAAACAGTACTTCTCACAACAGGGAACCAAAGAAAAGCAGGAGTAGCAATCCTGTTTGCAGCCAATGTGAACTTCAAACCAAGAATGATCCAAAGAGATAAAGAAGGTCACTACATCCTAGTTAGGGGAAAACTCCAAGAGGAAGAGATAACAATCTTGAATATATATGCACCAAATTCCCGAGCACCCAACTATACAAAGCAAATATTAACAGAAATGAAAAGTCAAATAAGCAATAACACAATTATAACAGGAGATTTTAGCACACCATTGACACAGAGGGACAGATCAACTAGACAGAAAAATCAGCTAAGAAATAACAGAACAGAATCACACCTGTGAACAAATGGACTTGATAGACATATATAGAGTTTTCCATCCAACAACATCAGAATATACATTCTTCTCAGCAGTACATGGGGCATTCTCTAAAATAGACCATATACTAGCCCACAGAACATATTTAAGAAAATGCAAAAGAATTGAAATTCTCCCATGCATGTTAGCGGATCATAGTGCAATGAAATTAGAAATTAATGACAAAAGCAACTGCAAAAAACCTAACAAACTCATGGAAACTGCTTAATAGAGTCATGAGCAATCAGTGGGTCACAGAGGAAATTAGAGAAGAAATTAAACAATATCTACAAGCAAATGAAAATGCAAACAAAACTTACCAGAATTTGTGGGATGCAATGAAAGCAGTCCTTAGAGGAAAATTTATTGCACTGAGTTCCTAAATCTGGACAACAAAATGAACACAAACACCCTGATGCTACAACTCAAACATCTAGAAAAAGAAGAGCAAGCCAAGACTAAAGCCAAAAGAAGGGAGGAAATTATAAGGATTAGAACAGAAATTAATGCAACAGAGACTAAGAAAACTGTACAAAGGATCAATGAATAAAAGAGCTGGTTCTTTGAAAGAATAAATAAAATTGATAAACCCCTGGCCAACCTTATTTAAAAAAGGAAAGAAAAACTCAAATTCATGCAATAAGGAATGAAAAAGGTGAAATTACTACAGACTCAGTGGAAATACAGAAGATCATCAACACCTATTTTGAAAACCTCTACTCTCATAGGTTCGATAACACTGAAGAAATAGACAGATTCCTAGATACATATGAATTACCAAAGCTGGATCAGGAAGATGTAAAGCTGCTGAATAACCCAATTTTTTTACTGAAATTGAAAATGTAATTAAGTCCTTGTCAAGAAATAAGAGCCCAGGCCCAGATGGATTCACTGCAGAATTCTACAAGAAATACATAGAAGACTTAATGCCGACACTCCTCAAATTCTTCAATGAAATTGAAAGGGAAGCAATTCTTCCTCACTCATTCCCGGAAGCAAATATTACTCTAGCACCAAAACCTGAGAAAGACACATCTAAAAAGACAACTATAGTCCAATCTCCCTAATGAACATAGATGCAAAAATTCTCAATAAAATATTAGCAAACAGGATACACCAAATGAACAAGAAGATTATTCACCCCCACCAGGTGGGATTCAACCCAGGAATGCAGGGATGGCTCAACATATGAAAATCAATAAATGTGGTCCACCATATCAATAGAGCCTAAAGTAAGAACCCCATGATCATCTCTATAGATGCAGAAAAAGCTTTTGATAAGGTCCAACACTCATTCATGATAAGAACCTTATATAGAATCAGAATAGATGCTCTTTACCTCAATATGATAAAGGCCATCTATGACAAACCTACAGTCAGTATCATATTAAATGGCCAAAAACTGAAAGACAAGACAAGGAGGTCCCCTATCACCACTCCTATTCAACATAGTACTGGAAATACTAGCCCTACTAACCCTAATCCCTAACCATAACCCTGACCCTAAGGTGATTAAGAATTTATTTTAACAGATGTACCAGTCATATGAGCAGCTGGAGCCATGTGGAGCTGATGGGAGCACAAGGAGGGCAGTTGTATTTCCATAAGTTTGTTTCTAATGGGGCAATGACAAATTATTTTATTTTTTAAATGTGTTGAGGTTTTCATGAAATATATTGTAAACATCTGAATCCAGCAACAAAATAATAAAATTTTCCAACTCTCCATTTTTCTTTTGTGTTTACTCTCTTAATCAGCTTCTTTCTTTTTTACCATCGATGTATCTTTGAACTCTGCTGATCCTTTTCTACATTTGATATTCTTTTCCACTCACCCATCCATGCTTCCACCCACCCATCTTTATAACCACTCTTTAAATACACTCACTTATGAGCATTTTTAATTGCACATGCATACTCAAAAATCCAAAACAGAGGAGAGATATTCTCTTTCTTTTAAAATAGATGGCAAATATTGAACTCAAATATATTGTCAACAGTGTCAACGGTCTGCACCATGTGACCAATTAAGGTTTTACTGAGCAATAAACAATCAACTTAATAAATGGAATTGTTCAGTTTAAAATGTTAAAGTGAAAATAATGATACAGAACACACATTAATGGGCACACATTAAGCTACATCTATCAACTTATTTAATGTTCATTTTCAGACAGATGCTTATTAATTCTGAAAGAATACCAGATTGAGCTCAAATTTCCCGTCTCCAACTTCATTATCCTATAGTGCTGGGTTCACATGTGTGTACCACCATACCCAGAATAAACTAATATATATGCATTAACATGAATCCATAGGTTCATATATAGTAAATGATATATGGCAGGGAAAATGGTTGCTATGACATTACTATCTAAAAATCCTTAAAAATACTTCAATATAAACATGAGAAGTAAATGTATTAGATAAACAATTTATAGTATAATTCTCTTGTACATTATTTACATGTATACCTGTTAATAATAGATTATCAATAAGGATGAAAGGAAATAAAAATCTAGTATGAAAAAACTCTATTGCATATCTACAAGTTCTTCCATATTCTATAAATTAAATACATCATCATCATATAACCTTAATCTATACTCACATGTGACTAAACAATTCTAGAATACCAAAAGCTATTTGAGAAAAAAAATCTGTGTGAGAAAGAATACTTAAAATTAATATAACTAATTACAAAAGGGGAAGACAAGAAAAGAAATATGCATACAACTACCAAGTTATACAGGGTAATCCTTCAAGAGAAAAAAGCAATGAAATACATTAAAGAATTCAAAAACACAGTGATATACAGGAAGGAATTTATTATCTTTTTAAAATGATAAAAAATATTGTGAAAAACAAAAGTAAGACAGGAATAATGTGCATATTATAACCATACAAACAATAGAATGAATTCTGATTTGAATAAGAAACAGAAAATCCAGAATAAAATTCAACTGAAAGAGATGAGGACTATAGTTTCAATTGACAATTATGTTACTAAAAAAGAAGTTTAATTACTTAGTAAGGATATAAGTACTACATATAGAATATGGTGTCTGACTTCACACAAAATTTTGTTTTGACTTCAAGACCACTGGTTATATTAGTAAAAACTATTATTGATGATAAGTAGGCTCTTTTCTCACCAAATGTATTTTGTCCCTGATCTCACTAAGAGAAATTCTCTCTGACCTTAACAGCATAATGTAGCACTTGGAGGCAAGGATGTAGCTCAACAGCTCTGCACTGAAGGCCAAGATGGAGAAAGATTCCATGGCCACTGTAGCCTTCCCTTGCTGCTGTGGACACGGGGAGAAAGGTACACTGCAGAACACCGGCATGCTGAACATTGGGAACTTGGCTTCATTGAATGTGACAGGCAGGTTCCTGGCCAGGAAAGCTGAGTAGGGTCAGGGAGCACAGCTATCCCAGGACACAGTAGAAGGCAGTGAGGGAGGCAGTGCACATGATGATGATGTGGCCATGTTCAGAGTATGCATCTGTGTCAATGTAGGGTGGGTTTGTCCCCATCTGGAATCCACAAAAAGTGACTTGGATCAGAGAGCAGATGGGGATGATGTAGTTAGGTGCCCCTGATACCAGAAACTGCCTCATCCTTCTCTGTGGAGCAGTGGCCTTAAAGACCAGTACCATGGTAAGTGTTTTGGCCAAGACAGTAGAAACAGCCACAGTAAAGACAGCTGCAAATGTGGTCAGCTGCAGAATGCAGGTGGCTGTGTTGAGGCAGCCAATAAAGAGCAAGATACAGAGGAAACAAGGTGAGGGAGATGAGCAGAATGTACCTGAGAGCCTGGTTGCTGACCTTGCCAATGGGACAGTTTGAATGCTTCACAAAGAGCCCAAGAACAACAGCTGAGAGGAGAATGAGACTCAGGCAGTGCCAACCAGAGCCTTTCCTAGAGGATCTTCATAAGGCATAAATGTCAAAACTTTTTAAGGACAGCAGTTTCTTTGATTGTTGGTATATTGATGATCTAGACACTTCATATAGTACTCCATATCTAGCAAAAATTAAAATTATCACTTGTCTAGGTTTGTTATTCTTTTTTATCTCCAGAAACATTGAATTAATTGTTGTGTTTTAATTTTTTTCTGTTTTTCCTATTTCACTACATGAGATTGATCTCAGACACTTTGCTGTGAGAAATATTCTCAATCCTTTTAAATTTTATTGAGAAATTACCTCCTTAACTCATCATGCTGACAAGATTGTTTTCTGATTTAAATTCCTCTTGCCTCATCCTCCCAGATCCCTAGATTCCAGCCATGTGTTATCACACTTTCTAGACACAAAATAAAAGAACAGTATGTTGAAAATACCTCCTTATATACTATTTTATATACTATTTCTTGTTTACTCTTGTTCTAAATCTGCAGTACATTATAACAATTCCACTTGTTCACAGTATAAAAGGATTTAACTTTATTACTTCCTTCACTTACTTTACTTATTTTATCTAATTCAAATCTTTAAAAATGATTCACCAGATATTCCCACACTAATGTTGTATTAGGAAGTCAACATAATTTTCTAACTCAGGGAAATATATATGAAGAAGCATATTAAATGAGAAGTAGGTCTATCATTGAGCCTCTCCATCTGAAAATGTGTTTTCTGCAACCACTTATTTATTTTTATTGTCAAAGGCGTATTCAGTAGTTTCATTCTGATATATTTCAAAATGATTAGAGTATATATCACTGCATATTTAATGCTTTTTAAATGTTTCAAAAATCAATGATCAAAATTTTATATGTGAGTGACTTATGACTCAGGTATGGAAATAGTTTTTAAAAAATATTTTTCATATACTTATATTCCATAACCAGGAAATTCAATATAATTTTATTCATTTGCATGGATTTTTACACTTAAAACTACTATCACTTGAAAATCTTATCATTCATGTTTCTCCTTTCATAATATACTTGAGTGTATGTGTGTGTGTGCATGTGTGTGTGTGTTTGTGTGTGTGTGTTCTTCATTGCAGTGTCCAGGATATAGAGCATCATGTCTCGCAGAAGTTTGATATAGAATGTGCTTATCTTGTTGTTACTTTCAAAAATTAATAGAAGCTGTATAGTGTGCAATATAAAAACTTAACTACTATTTTAAATATTTAGACACTTTTCTCGTAATTCTCATTTGGTAAGAATGCTTTTGTTGTTGTTAATTTGTAAATTACAGAGATGTAGAATTTTATTATATTATCTCCATATATTAGCATTTTTTTCTTTTTGCAGGAGCTACAGCATTTAATTATACTTTATATTATGAGTTTGCTCATTGTATACCACCTCTCAGATAAATACCTCACCATAGAATACATGAATTTTAGTTTGAAAAGTGGACTGTTAACTTTGTTCCTTCTAAGTAAATTTTCAGCAATAACAAATTGAGTAATTTAATTTAGCTCCTATTTTGAATTAAATTGATATTCTATTCTTGTTTTTTTTATTGGGCATTTAACTCAGGACTTTAAGCTTGCCAGACAGGTGCTTATGTCACTTTGCCATGTTCCCAGCCTCCTTTCCTTTTTTTTCAAAGAATGAGTTCAGTCTTAATATTTTTTTGAATGATTGTAACTTTCACTGTTGATATTATTAATTAACAAAAATTTAGAATGAAATATTACACTATGTGCTCCCATCTGTTAATAGACAAGATACTTTAGAGTTATTAATACTATGGAGATTTGTAATTATTTCTTAATACAGTTTTGTTAAATTTTCTTTTGATTTTATAGACTTCAAGGCATAGATTGATGGCAAATTACTTATATTTTCATATGTAGTTTTCTATATAACTGTGCTAATAAAATTTCTTTCATGATGTCATCCTAGGTTTTAATGTTTTTCTTCTTGATCAGTTTCACTACAGGTTGTCACATTTTTTTACCAGAATAATATTTAATTGTGTTTATTTTCTCTCTACTGGACAATTTTCTGTCATGATACTCTGCAAGGTTTCAATTTTTCTCTTTCTTCTTGTTCAGTTGTACTAAGAGTTCTCACATTTTTGTTGCCAGAACCACATGTAATTCTGCTTATCTTCTTTGTCTTAATTTTTTAAATATTCCTTTCATACTGTATCCCACTTTTCATTATTTTTTGTGTTCACTTTGCTCTACATTTTCTAGTGTGATGAATATTTCAGATGCATACTTCAACTTTTTAATCTAAATACACAACAGTACAAAAGTATCTGTAACATAGAATATATGTGTTTCAGTATGCTTTCATTTTGAACTCAATAGATTTTCAGCTGCACATGATTTTTAATTTGTGCTTTGATCCATTGTATACACTATGTATGATTGAGAGTGATAAAAACCAGAAGAATATATTAACGGATATCAGATGATTCTCTATATGTGCCTGCAGCCTTTATGGGGCTGTGGGCAACTGGCAAGGGGTGACAGAGAGATGACCCCAGAGATCAGGCTGATGGTGCAGATCTGATTTTATTGAGGAAGTACAGGAGTATATATAGGCTGAAGAAGAAAGGCGGAAGTGATTTCAGAGGAAGGGCGGGATTTAGCTTCAGGAAGGGCAGAAGTAGGCTTAGGGAAGGCAGGGATGCACTGTGGGGTGGGCTCAGAGTGGGCCAGCCCTGGTAGGAATGCTCTACTTGCTGTGCTGAAGAATGGGGAGTCTGAGTGTGCTCAGACTCTCTCTTCTGCCAGGGCAGCCAGCCAGACCTCAGGACCTTGACCTCCCACATGTGCCAATAAAAATTTTTATTCAAAGTACCATATGCCTATACTTCTTGGAGAATGAGTATTCAAAGTAGCTGCATGATACAGGTTCAGAGAATATTTGAAATCATACTATATATGTTTGAAATCAAAGTTTATATCATATGAAAAATCAAATTCAAAAGTCTTCAGTTGGAAGATCATTCTACCCTTTCATGGTTTATGAGAAAGTTAAATAGTTCCAAAGTGGAAGTTATGGTATGCAAGAGTCTTCAACACTTGATTTCTATAAATTGTATAGAATGTTTCAATCCATGTCCTCATTTTATCTGTGTTTTAATAACATGATATTTTCCTTTATGATATTTGAATACTCCATGAATGGTGATTCCATTATTTTGGCCACTTCTAGTAATCCTAAAAGGATTTATGCCTCCTCCTTTCATTATGACACTAGTGCTATTACCTATGTAAAAATGCTTATGACATCCTCCTGAAATGTAGATAATATAACTTGTGAAACCCTTTATTCTGTGTTCTTGCAGTTTTGTGATACAGACTCTAAGATATGCCATAATATGTCTCTCCAGAAACCTATGTATTTTGGGAGGGTGGAGATTAAATATTAGTAATTAGATGGTGCTGTTATATGTGTATATATAACTTCTTATATCAAATCTAATTCAGTCTCTCCTAACACCTCATTTTTGTGAAGAATTGTGTCAGCCACTGGAAAATGAAGTATACCTGAAGTGATCTAAGCTATAATCTTGCTGTTATTCCAAAGACTGCACAGAGTTGACCTTAATCCCACTCAAAGAAGAAATTCATAATAAAGATGAAACTTAGAAGCTATAGGGTAGGCACAACTTATCTTAAGAAAGAATTCATATAACCAGATGAGAAAAACAAATCAATGTAGGCATGTGTGGTCATTCATAAGTGTTATTCTGCAGAATTAGTGGGCTGAGACATGTCTTTTGAATTTTTGATGCAGTCTGAGTTTTGTCTCATAATAACAAATACAAAGTGATAAGGATATAGGTCTTTGAGTACATTTTGGTTTAATTTCCAACAATTCAAATGCATTCAAAATAGTTTAAAAAATGAAATATTAAGAATGTTCCTGATAATAAGTATTACAAATTATTATTAACAAAACTTCTAAGCTTTATGTGATGATAAATTATAAATTTAATTCAAACCATAATTACTTTGATAAAATTACTTTAACATAAAGACCAATTTAAAAATATACAAACACCTTTTTGTATGTTCTACAGTATAGCTTCAAAAATAATAAACTTACATTTGAGGTAAAACTGTGAAATTGTTCACTTAAAGTACAAAGCATAAGTAATAGAAACATGTTTCTGGTCGTCTGGTCATATTGGAAAGAAAGCAATATATAAGCAATGTAAACACAAAGAAACTACAACACTGGAATAAAGAAGAAAATGAATATCATCAAATCACATGGGTTACAAACACAAGAGACTCAAGAAACCAGTACAGAGCCAAAATATTTGGTCATTTATTTCAACAAATAACTGTTTTCCTCTAAAATATTTGATACTCTAAACATGGGAGCAAAAAATCAGTTTTTCTATTATCAACAAACCTAAAAATACTCAAGAACAATTATAAGAATAAAAAGTTGCATAACAAATACAAAATAAGTATAGACATAAGGACATATGTCTCACATTAGGAAATAGTGTTTAAACAAGGTAAAGAGAAATATTCAATCAACCGCCACTGATATTAAAACTCACTACACACCACCAATTATCCCTTGTTTAATACATGACTTCAATTCACTGCAATTTTAATTTCAAAAGCATTTCTATTCTTATGTGATAAAGCAAGAGTGGGATACTAAATGAAACAAGAGAAGGAATTTCTGCAAAAATAACTTCAGAAATATTGACAGGTAAAAGTGAGTAAGAAAATAAGAAACTCTGTATTAAAATACACTACAATCAGTGGATTTAAGGCATAGTAATTGTTAAAAATGAAAGATGTAATGAAACACATGAGGAAATTGTGAAATATAGTGATCTACAGATGAAAGCTGCCATATTAACAATGAATAAAAAAATAGTGAAAAGACTGTGTTGCCCAAAACAAAAGTGAGTATCCAATAAAAAATAAAGACAGAGAAGCATTTATTACACATTTTATGAGGAATGAAATATTTTATACAAAGATCCAAAGTGAAAAGGTAATTCTTATAAGACTTTTAAACATTTGTACTATTGGGGAAAGAAATCAGTCCACTGCTAATTTGCTTGCTGTAATGTAATATGTATCTGAAAAAATGCTAGAGATTTGCTCCACAGGTACTATGCATTTTAAGAAAAACACATTTTCTAGTTTAAAAAGTTTTATTTTCATCAGAATGAATTTTATCACAAAATCCCTGTAGAAAATTCCTATCTGATCTTAACAAAGTAATGTAGCACTTAGGGACAAAGATGCAGCCCAGCGTTCCTGAATCAGAGGCCAATAGGGAGAAGACCTCCATGGCCACCATCACTTTCCCCTTGCTGCTGTGGTACACAGGAAGGAAGGTGATC
>PVJX010048380.1:0-11520 GCA_004027295.1 Dolichotis patagonum
CCTGAAACTCCCCATGTAGCAGCCCTGACCAGTTCAGGCAAACCTGCTCTTTTGTTTTGAGTAGTGTGAAAGGCCTTATCTAGTCAGGGAGGAGAGATCTAGTGGCCACTTCTGCTTTGTCCTGATCTTTACTCTGAAATTCCCACTCTAGTGCCTCTGGTCCTACAGTGAAAGGGAGATTAGAAGTCAGTACAGATATGCTTACGAATAAGGTAGCTCTTAAATTTGTCAGTTGTCCAATGCTTTAAACCACCCTCAAATCCTCCCTACCCAAATCTTCCCTTATAGTTTATATTTTAATATAATGTCTATTTGAATAGTAGAAAATGTATGGATTGGCTGGGTGATTTCTTCAAAGATTCCCCTTGGTTTTACCTCACTGCTTGTAGCCGAGCAGCGTGGAGGGCAGCCGCAGGGGCTCAGGGTCTCCACACGGTCTGCTGGTGGTTGGCTGCTGGCTACTGACTAGGGCTGTATTAAGTTGTGTACATACTGTTACCAGGCAAGAATATTATTACTGGTTTTAAATTTGTTTTGGGGTATAGTCAGGGTTTTCATAAACCAGTACAAGTAGAACAAATGAAAGTACAAATAAAAGTTATTAGTTTTATAGGTATGTAAAACCTACTGTTTTATTTAATTAATTTATTTAATTTTGGTAACAGAAATCAAACTGATGACTTCGAGCTTGCCAGACAGGCACTGTGCTGCTGAGTGCCTTCCTCGGCCCTAATATGTGACATAAATGTTTTGCAAACATGATGCATAAAGGGAATCAGTCATCAGTGGGCATATGTTGAATGAGTCCGTGCTTACGTAGTTAAAAGTAATAGGTGAAACTACTACATGGTGTTTAACATAAGAACATTGCTTCCTCTTGGGAGGAAAAGGTGCGGTCTGGCTCGGAGGGGCACAGAGGAGTTCTCGGTGTTCTGTCCCTCTTGGTGGTGATTATGAAGATGACGTAGTTACACTCATGTGAGGAAAATTGAGTTGTGGCCATGATTTGTGTACCTTTGGTGTGGTCTGCTTCCACAAATGAAGATGGTAAATTTAAAAACTAACTGTAAAGAGCTATTAGTGTGGACCAGGCATTTACTAAACAGTATTAGACAATCTGTGTGCTAGTAACTAGTTTCAAAACTGAAAAGTGGTGAATGTTGAAGCAGTACACCTTTAAATGTATAGTTTTACTATTTCATAGGAGTGTAGCAAGTATATATAATATATTGGATAAAAATGAAATTTTATGAGTAGCCTTCAGGAACCCAGTGATGATAAGTTACATAGTTGGAATAGAGAAGTCCTGAAATTCACTCGATCCCCTTAACCAGTGAAACTTATTTTCTGTGTACTTAATAGATGGTTTTAAGATTTTGTACTCATGTTGGTATCTGAGATAAGGCCTTCTCTTTCTGTTTTTTTCTAAGGTTTTGCGTCCATTCCTGCTTCGTCGAATTAAGGCTGACGTTGAAAAGAGTTTGCCTCCAAAGAAAGAAGTAAAGATCTACGTGGGTCTCAGCAAAATGCAGAGGGAATGGTGTGTGTTACAGGGAGGTTCCTCCCTCTGCTTTGGAAGTGTACTAAGCCTGTGATTTACTAGGCCAAAAACTAATGTTGGGCTTCATTAAATAATACATGTAAAGCATGAGATTTCAAAGAGGACACTAGTGGTTTGTAAATATTGGGTAATGGATTTGTGCTAGCCACTGGAGTTGTAGGATATAGAGGTAAAATTTAAGCACTTCTTTTTCCAGTACCTCATAAAACACTTAAAAGGACTTTTCCATACTGAGGTGAAGTTTTAGGTAGATTAAATATGCTTTTGTGAAATGATGGTGGTTAATACATATAATACGTAATTTTAAGCACCTTTATAGGACACAGTTTAAAAAATGAAAACCTAAGGTTTTTTATCTTTTTTAGCCTAAAAGTTTTATAGGTGTATGATATTTAAAAGGCTGGAAACCACAGACTTGGTCGTAGTATTTTTTTTTTTTTGGTAGCTAGAAAGCACCACTTAAATTACCAACATAAAGTGGCTATCGGAAAAGATTATGTTACCTTAGCGTAGAGTGGTTGTAAGAGTAGTGCACTCAACCGAGGGAAATAAACCAGAGCCCACCTTGCTCTTCAGTCTTCTGAGGCCTTAGCAAGTACATTGAATTCCATGCTTCTGGTAGTGTTGCAAGGTTAGAGTGTGAAAGGGGTGAAAGTGTACCGGACAGCATGTGGAGAACTGGGCGTGGTGTCTGGGGATGAGAAGTCCACTGTAGAAGGTATCTTCAGTGTGCCCAAAACTTAAGAAAGGCCTTTACAGGGTAGTAGAGATGACAGGCTTGTCCTTTTCTCTCGTTTACAAATACACACACACACACACACACACACACACGTCTGTATCTCAAATATAGACCTAGACATGAGCCAGTATAAATGAAGACAGGTCCTTTTTGAGTCAGTTTTAATGAAATCTGCCTTGAGTAGTAGTATTTTGTGCCCACAGTTGAAGTGTGGAAGGGTAGAAATGACGTTTAAATTATTTTGTTTACTGCATTCAAAGTCTCACTTAAACTTCAGTGTTGAAACAGATTATTCATTCTTGCAGAAAGACGTCCAGAGTTTTAGTATATATTTGTGGTTTTTTACAATGTGGCCTAAGCCTATGGCTGTCGCCTTTCAGACCTCATATCTCCCCTCCCTGTATGTATTTATGGTTAAATTTAGATCAGATTGTACTGTATTTATCTTAATCTCATCAGAATGCCTGTCCCTCTTGTTTCTTCCTCCCTTCTCCAGTGTCATGGTGCTTACCCAAATGCTCCACCAGCTGCATGGTGGCTAGCACCGTCATGTGACACGCAGTGCAGGAAGAATTCTAAGAAAGGCATCTTAGGTGACTTTGTAGTCATGCAAACAGAGAGTACTTAGCACAAAGTTAGATAGCAGCAGAATCCTCACATGACCGAATTGTCATGTGGCGCCTGACTGAATGAGTGGTGCTTTCTGTTGTAAAATACTGTAACTTAAAATTACATTTAATAGCTACATTTTAAGTTTCACTTAATTGCTTTAAAATCAATGTTTTATTATACTGCTTTAATTCTTCTAAAGAAAACTATCTTGTACTTGTGAAATACTCGTGTCCTCAAGGTCCAAGACATGTAAGTGTGAACACTAAAACACTACGGGCAATGTAAAGAAGCACTGCAAAACACAGGTTATGCATAGAAAATGCAGTGTAGCCGCCCCTTAGAAGGCGATGCGTTGCTGCTTAGAGATATGTTAGGTGAGGTCGGCAAGGGGATTGAAACGTGACGGAGCAGGGCTTGCTCAGGGAGCACCTGGGGCCTTCAAGTGTTCGTCTTTTCAATAGGTACACCCGGATACTAATGAAGGACATAGACATCCTGAACTCCGCGGGGAAGATGGACAAGATGAGGCTGCTGAACATCCTGATGCAGCTGAGGAAGTGCTGTAATCACCCGTACCTCTTTGACGGTGCTGAACCCGGGCCGCCTTACACAACGGATATGCATCTGGTTACCAACAGTGGCAAAATGGTGGTGTTAGACAAACTGCTCCCTAAATTAAAAGAACAAGGTATCTGTTACTGGTATCAAGTTGGAACATAATGAAAACTTAAAATTCTAGTGGGAAAATGAAACGAAACACTACACTTTGAAATGACTCTGCGGACGCTTTCTGATGTTGATCTATGAAACGCTAAGAAAACTTGGTATTCTTTATGCAGTTTAAGCTTCCCCCAGCCTTCCTCGTTTTAGGCCTTAAATCCCTTAGAAGTAACAAATAATAAAAGCAGCTGTAGTCCTTAGTTTTGGAGGAGAGTTCCCATTTTATATATGCTTTCCTAGAAACTTCAGCTTTCTGTCATAAAATGTGAAGAATGTTCCTTCTTCATATGCAGTTTTCAGGTCTTTTCATTAGACAGTAATGTATTTGTGGTATTTGTTTTCACTTGTTTATGCGGATATTTTTTATTTTTTGAATGGGGACTCAAACTTAGGACCTTGCATTTGCCAGGCAGGTACTTTACCAATGTGCTGTATCCCTGGCCCTGTTTATGTGGTTTTAACATTTTAACTAAAATTTGTATATGTCACTGAGCATGTTGGACACATGCCTATAATCCCAGCAGTCAGGAGGTGGAGGCAGGAGAATCACTGTGAATTTGAGACCAGCCTGAATTAGATAGCAAGGGCTGGGGGTTTAGCTCATCGGCGAAAGTGCCTGCTTGGCAAATGAGAGGTTGTGAGTTCAATCCCTGGTACAAAAAAAAAAGAAAGAAATGAATGTGGGCTCCAGACTTCTTTATAGTATCTTGACTTTGTAATTTTGAAAACGAATCTGTCAGTGTTTTGTATTACAGGCATATTTAAATTGTATGAATGTGGAGAA
The DNA here is from genome assembly GCA_004027295.1 of Dolichotis patagonum. Lineage (NCBI taxonomy): Eukaryota > Metazoa > Chordata > Mammalia > Rodentia > Caviidae > Dolichotis > Dolichotis patagonum. Next base: position 4,417 of record PVJX010048380.1, read on the forward strand.
CATAGCATGAAGAAATTTTTAACAGTGATAACCAACATAAAGCTAGAGCATTTCATAAATCACTCATTTTCTAGCTCTTTTAAAGATAAACACCAGTCTTACAAAAACTAAGTGACCATAGCATCAAATATATGTTTATATTTCAAATTTCTCTTTGTATTTCACTATGGTTGTTTTGGGAAAGTAGATGACTGTTTGATATTGCCATCAAAAACACATTGTGTAAGAAAGGTAGGGGCGTAGATCAGTACTTCCTAGTTTGTGGGAGGCCCTGGGTCTCCAGCACCACAGCCAAAACTTAAAAAAAATACCATATGACTTGTGCATCAGTCAGTTTACTTTTTCCTTTATACCTTTTTAAAAAATACATTATATTAAACTCTGCAGGAAAATGAGAAATGTTACATTTTTTTAAAAATGTTACATATTTTGAAGTATAAAAGTGTGTCAGTTTTAGATTCTGAGAGGGTCATTTCATAATCATTTTTTAAAAAGATTTCTTTGTTACCATATGTTCTACAGAGGGCAGTTAGATAATTTAAATCAGGGCAAACAAGTAAAGGACTTTCAGGGTAGATGTGACGCGTACATTTAAGGTACCTTTGAGTTGGAATAGGTCTTTAGAACATTCTAGAGGTGCAGGTGTGGGGTTTTTTTTCTTTTTTTGGAGACAGGGTTTTGCTACATAGTTCATGCTGGCCCTGAACTCACTTTGTAGCCCACACTGGCATCAAACTAATGGCAGTTCTCCTGCTTCAGCCTCCTGAGTGCTGAGATTACAGGCGTGCACCCTCACGCCTGGCCATGAAGATTATTTTTAAATGTGTGTGAGGTAACAAGCTAATGATTGTCTCAGCTTTTGGAATGGTAAGACTTCCCACATCAGAGACAAACGGCCCATTCTGTTTGCCTAGTATACTGCCCAGTTGTTCCCCTGTCTTCTGTAGTCCCTCTTCCTTCCTTTCCTTTTCCTTTTCCTTCTCTTCCACTATTACCCTGTCCTGTTTGTGCTAGGAATGTAGGTGGAGAATACGATACCATTTCTTTTTTTGTAATCAAATAGGACGTGTTGGCGCACGCCTGTAATCGCAAATTGGAGTTAGGGACTAATTTGTTAGTCTTGGTTTTGATGAGCCTTAAATTTTGAAGTAGATTTTTCTACTTTTGAACCTTTGGGTAATGGATTGCTGCGTTCACCTCCAGGTTCCCGAGTACTCATCTTCAGTCAGATGACAAGAGTGTTGGACATTTTGGAAGATTATTGCATGTGGAGAAATTACGAGTACTGCAGGTTGGATGGACAGACACCCCATGATGAGAGACAAGTGAGTAAAATTCTGGGGAGGGAAGACTTTTAAATCTCGGATAAAGTTTCCTATCATTTTATTTTATATCCACAGGATTCTATCAATGCGTACAACGAACCAAACAGCACAAAGTTTGTTTTCATGCTCAGCACTCGTGCTGGTGGTCTTGGCATCAACCTTGCTACAGCTGATGTAGTGATTTTATATGATTCAGATTGGAATCCTCAAGTAGATCTCCAGGCTATGGTAAGAGATAATAAATACGTTCTGTGCTTAATGAGACCTTTCAGTTAGGAGACGCTAGTTCCACAGCTGGCAGTGATTTATCTCTGTCCTTTTAGTTTTTTCTGAGCTAATGGTGCAGCAGGAGCATTTTGAAGACTGCCTTTGATGTAAGTCTCAGGGCACCTGTCACATGGCTCAGCCCTTGCTGTGTGTGCTGCATCCCGAGGGCAGGATGGGGAGGAGGGAGTTGAACATTGCCTAGGAAGCGTTGAGCAGTCAGACCTGAACATGCTCTCCCAGCGACAGCTGTCTCTGAGGGACCTGGTTGGGGAGAGTGTGGCTGTGTCCTCGGCGGAACAAGTGGCTTGGCTGAGTGTCCAGCCTCTCTACACCCTAGACGCTGAAATTCCATGCTAGTGTGTGGAAGTATCTGGTCAGATCAGAAAGATTATTATGTAGATAAAATTAATAATTGTGGATTAATGTAAAAACTTAATAGATTCCCTCACTTTGATCCTGCTGACGACTTGATCCATGATGTTGGTGGCCATAAACCCAGCTGTGAAATCTTTGGTATTGGTCATGTTAATTCTTTATTCTGTAGGGGGAGCTGGGGAACACTGGTAAACTGTGAGCAGTAAGGAGTGTGTTGGACTGGGCGTGGTGGTGCATATCTGTAACGCTGGCCCTCTGGGAGGCTGAAACACAATTCCAGGTCCTAGCCCACCCAAGACGAGGGTTTTTATATTGTGAAATTCATTGTTTTGTGTCACTTTCCTGTATTGTATAGCCATGGAAATTAAGGTACAAAAAATATTATGAATTAAAACTCAAGAAGAAAGATTTCCAGTACTGGGGATTGAATCCAGGGCCAGTGGCTCTGAGCAGCATTTTCAGACTTTGTTTTTTATTTTGAGAAAGGTCTTGCTAGGTTGCTTGGGCTGGGTTTGTATTCCGGATCCTCCTGCTTTAACCTTGCAGTGTGCTGGGATGATGGGTGATTCACCATTCTTGGCTAAGAGGAAAGAGTTTTTTAAAATACTTCAAAAAAAAATCATCAGTGTTTTCCTTGTGAGATTACCAGTGAGTTCAAGTGAGACATTAAGAAATACCAATGCAATGTGAATTTTTTCTGTTACAAGTTTTTGGCTGCTTTTTGGTGTTTTGAGACAGGGTCTTGCTGTGTTGACACAAGCCTGTTCTTGAGGTCAGTGTCACCCTGGTTGATCTTGAAATCTCAGTGGTTCTTGTGCCTTGGCCTCTCAAGTGCTGGGGTTACAGGCATGCACCACCATGCCTGGTTTCCATTATGTACTTTAAAAGCATTCTATCAGTTATTTATATGGCTTCTAAAGTATATTCACAGTAACATAATTCACTTAGGACCGAGCACATAGAATTGGACAAACCAAGACTGTCAGAGTGTTCCGCTTTATAACTGATAACACTGTAGAAGAAAGAATAGTAGAACGTGCAGAGATGAAACTCAGACTGGATTCAATTGTCATTCAACAAGGTGAGTCCTGGAACTTTAAACATTTATTAAGTTGCATTGATACCAACCCCCCCACCTCGTTGTTTTTATTAGTACCAGAAATTGGAACTCAGGACCTTGCACATGCCAGGCAGGCACTTAGGCCGCTGAGCTATATCCCCAGCCCACCATGACATCGTTTTCATTAAGCTTCTGTTGTATCATGGTAGCAGCCAACAGGTTATTCCTATTCCAGAAGTAAATGTTAGTTTTATTTCTGTGTTTCGGGTTCTGAGAGACTGAGGCTCGAGGATCGATTGTGCCAGGTAGCAGTTGTCTTCTGCCACCCGTGAGCCTCTTAGGCCACGTGTTACACAGGGAAAGAAGTGGGTGCTGTTTGGGAATTTAAACGAGTCAGTGGGATAATGTGTGTGAAATGCCTCTTGTTCAGCTTGATGCATGTTAAACAGAGCTGTGGTGACTGTGACTTAGAAGCGGTTTTGATTGTTCTGGGGAGTGCTAAAGAAATACAAATCCAAGTGCAGGCCTGCCCTCGCCCTGTTCCGTGAGCTGCGACTGCTTGTTGTGTAAAGTGCTGCTCTCGGTGCCGAGACACGCAGGGTACCGGAGCTTGGCCTGTTTGCTGTTGGGGAGTTTACAGCTTGTTGTGGTTGCTCACTGCAATAGGCGATGAGAATGGGATTTCAGTTTGTATTCAGTTTGTATTCAGTTTTGTATTCAGTTTGTATTCAGTTTGTAGTGGACGTGACGTTCTCACTCCAGATCTGCTTTGTAAGAAAGATGTCATTTTGATGTGTATTTTTGAAAACAAATTATTAGGTTGCACGCATTATTGCCAATTGAAGATCATCTCTCCTTTGTTAATGTTGAGTTTCTAGTATTATAATAGTAGTCTCAAGAGTTCACTTTTTGAGATCAATACAGTTTCAGAAACTTAAGATATTTTAGTTTGCACACAGAGTTTGACTACATAAAGGTTAGAATGTGCTTAGTTGTATTTCTGCTAAGAAAAAGCTGCTTTTGGAAGGTTAAATGATAGTAAGAACATCTCTCTGCGCACCAAAAACTCCTTGGTTTATGGTGCTTGAGTGTTGAAATTTATGGAGTTTTCCCACTCATAATTTTGATTTTTTTAATTCCCAAATATTCCATAAATGAATGCATTTCATTAAGACAGTGTACAGTTGGTGACATGACATAAAACATAAGCATTTAAAACGTTTCAAGGCTAACTGGAAGTTTGACAATAAACTAAGTGTAAAACTGAAAAAAGATGAGGTGAATTTACAGAACACAGAGGACTGAGATTGGAGGCAAGATTATAAGTTGCCACATCTTAACGTTGAGCATTCGATGTTTCCAGTACAGTAAAGTATGTGTCACACTACACAACACACTCTCTCTTTCAGGGAGGCTTGTGGATCAGAATCTTAACAAAATCGGGAAGGATGAGATGCTTCAGATGATTCGCCACGGGGCAACACATGTGTTCGCCTCAAAGGAGAGCGAGATCACTGATGAGGATATTGACGGCATTTTGGAAAGAGGCGCAAAGAAGGTGAGATGCAAGTTAGATAACAGTGCGCTCAGTACGAAATGTTTTAGACCAGAAATTCTTGCTTTATGCATTACATTCTTATTTGTGTGAAAAGCTTTTGTGTACTGTGGGTTCTAATGCATCTTTACTACAAGTCTCATGGAGTTTTTTTGTTCTTGTTTTCACTTTAATGATTTGTTTTCTTGTTCTGTGTAGACTGCTGAGATGAATGAAAAGCTCTCCAAAATGGGTGAAAGTTCACTTAGAAATTTTACAATGGATACAGAGTCAAGTGTATATAACTTTGAAGGAGAAGACTATAGAGAAAAACAAAAGGTATTTCAGAAAGAGGTCTCTGTTTTGTAACGCTTTACTTTACTGGAAAGTTGGAATTTTAAATATGTGATGTCATACTTTATAATTTCATCCCAAGTTTTTGTTTATTTGTATCTAAATCTTTTTCATTATGTAAAATTGAAGTTTTTCATTTGATAAAATCAGAAATGTTATTGAAGTGTATATGGTGAAGTTTATTGTATATTGTTAGAGTGAAACATTCTTGTATGGGTCGAATATAATAGTTGACATTTGAAAATGAAAATGATTGGCAAAAAACTGTCCTAAGCTGTTTTATTAAGGAAGTGGTAACAATTAGAAGGAAAATTTAAATTTCATTATACTTAGAGAGATTGGTGCATGGCTACAGAGTAGAACAAAAAGGAATTCTACCTAGAATTTCCTTTATTATCACTCAGATTTATGTATCCTCAGATGTTTTTCTAGATCAAGTATATGTCTGTGTTGTACTCCTGATTTGGGTGGCAGCGTATACTCTGCAGCAATCCTACAGAATTACTCATTTGGGCATGAAATGTTAGAAATTCAATGCCAGTTACTAGACTTTGTTAGGTGTTAATTATATAGCATCGCACAAAATATTACAGTCTTGCCCTTGAATCTACTGTCCAGAATCCTGTCAATATCTTTCATTTACTAACACATTCTTAATTACGATTTGTCACTAGTAATAAAAGCTGGTGATTTGAATTGTTCCCCACATGCTAGATTGCCTTCACTGAGTGGATTGAACCACCCAAACGGGAGAGGAAAGCTAACTATGCTGTTGATGCATACTTCCGGGAAGCTCTTCGTGTTAGTGAGCCTAAAGCACCCAAGGTGAGTTGGAATAGCACAGAAATGGCTAACACTACTATAAATGTTAACTTGCAAACATACGTTTACAACAAAATAAAATTGAGTTACTATTTTGTGAGTACCTACACCTTTAGTTTAAAAAGGTTTTTTTTTTAAAATTTGATTTGAGAATTCACTTTTATTGAAAGATGCGCTCAGTTGCTTAGACAATTGGCTGTCATAGTTTATGAAATGAGGCCTAGGAAGAGATTTTTATTACTTGTTTATTCGTTGTGATTAAAAATCATTATCATATATTTTTAATAGATAACATTTAAAAATTTCTCTTTAGGCTCCTCGACCTCCAAAACAACCCAATGTTCAAGATTTTCAGTTCTTTCCCCCACGTTTATTTGAATTACTGGAAAAAGAAATTCTGTATTACAGAAAAACTATTGGGTACAAGGTAATTTAAATTACTCATTTTATGTCCTTTTCTATCCAGAAGCCATGAAAGGCAGAAGCATAAATTATTAATGATTATTTAATTTCAGCCTAGTAGAAAAAAATATTTACTGTAACTAGTGATGTATGTTTCATGTATAAACTTTTGACTTAATCTTCCTCATAATGGAAGACTTCATGACCATTCCCTTTTTTTAATGTAATAAATGCAGATATCATGGTTGAATTGAAATTTGAGAAATACAGTAGTACCAGTTATTTGGTTAGGAATGTAATTTACCACATGCTTGTTTAGTGTATCGATTGATGGCATAGGAAAATATCTCTTAGGTACCTCGAAGTCCTGATCTTCCTAATGCAGCACAAGCGCAGAAAGAAGAACAGCTAAAAATTGATGAAGCAGAACCACTTAATGACGAGGAGTTGGAGGAAAAAGAGAAGCTTCTGACACAGGTGTAGTCTCAACACAAAATCTAGTCACGGTTAATAACGTCAGTGCTGTGTTAGGGTGTACTGGGGTGTACAGAATTGAAGGTCCACGTTCAGTGATGGAATACTTGGAGATGATAAAGTACGGATAAATAGTACCTTTGGATTATCACTAGTTATTGAGAAGATTATACACCTGCACTTGGTTGAGTAGCATTCCTTGTGTATACCTGGTCGGTGTCTCATCCTTCTGGAATCCTTGTTACTATCAAGTTACCATTCTCAATTATAAATCTCTATTTGGTATGTTTTATGTTTTGCTTTTTTTTTTCCCCTAAGTTTAACCCTTCTCTCTCTCTCTCTCTCTCTCTCTCTCTCTCTCTCTCTTTTTTTTTTGGTGCTGGGGATCAAACTCATGATCTTGTACTTGCCAGGCAGGTGCTTGTGCTGCTGCGCTAAATCTCTGGCCTTTAATTTTATTTTAAAGAGAATAAAGCAAGCAAAATAAAACA
>PVJX010048381.1:0-11505 GCA_004027295.1 Dolichotis patagonum
ACACACACACCAGTACGGCCTCCTAAATTCATGTCACTCCCAAGCTTTCCTAAGCCCCGTCCTGCTTAGGAATAGAATGAACACAGAGGGAGCAGTGGGCATCAGATTATGTTTCCCCTAGAAATACAGACAGAATTCTCCTGTGGCAGATGGCAAAACTCCTGTGATAAGGTAAACCTGGTGCTGGGTGAACTTGATCCTGAACATTTTATGCCTTTATTTGGAGAAACATAAAACAAGACATCGCACAATTTGTAATAGCCAGATCCTGGAAACAACCTAAGTGCCCATCCACTGAGGAATGGATAAAAAAGTTATGGCATTTTTATACAATGGAGTACTACTCAGCTATAAAGAATGATCACATCGAGATATTTGTAAATCAATGGACACGACTTGAGACCATTCTCTTAAGCGAAATAAACCAAACTCACAAGGGTAAATACCATATAGTCTCCCTAGTATGAGAGTTGATAAGAGTATATAAGACTTTATGGTAAGCATGAGTCCCCATCTCATAGCTTTGAAGTCTTTCAAAGTTTTCAATCATCAGTTGGAATGGTTTTATCCTGTTTTGTTTGACCATATCATGTGTGATGATATGAACAGCTGTTTTGAAGAAAACAAATTATTATGACAGCTATTGCTGATTTAATATCATCCTTCTTAGAAGTCCTACCATGCTTCTTTTGTTCTACTACCATTGGTTCTATCACATTGTGTCTTATTGGAATTTGAGTATGTGTGATAGTTTAAACAAAATTTTTTTCTCGAAAATGAGATATTATAGTACCCATTGATCATTGTCTGTTATTCGGTTCAGAAAGCCCCGTAATTCTTTCACTCTATGCATGGCTTTATACTATTGTGTTATGTTTGATATTATTGTAATTGAAACTATGCTCAACTATAGCAGAGTAAGAGATATGGTGTTAGCTACTGTTGATGTCCAGTTGTCTTAATGTAAAGTACTGTGTTGCCTGTGTTGTCCTGTTCTGATCTGCTCTGTACTGCCCTCTTTTGTTTTATTCTCTTTCAAATAAAAAAAAAAACAAGACATCTGCTCAATCAGCAGAGATAGGGCTGAAACGGGCAAGGCAGATTTAAAATAAGGAGTGCACTTAAGGGATTCCCGAGAGAGAGTGTGGTGCAGAGGGAGCTTTCCTGTGGATAATGCGTCATAAAGGAGCAAAAAAAAAACCATCATTTGAAAGAGAAAGGAGAGATGCTTATACAGTGACAAGACTTTTAGATTTAACCCCCACATATAAATAGGAACAAAAAGACAAAACTCAAAAGTCACAGAACATACTCAATCTACAACCGAAGTAGAGGATTTTTAAAGAAGAAGTGTTAAAAGGCTTTGATAATCACTATTACATGAGTAACATGTGATCAGAAAACCGGGTTTCGAACCTGAGCTCTACCAAATATATCGGCTGTTTGAAGCTGGGGACCTAAGTGAACCCGACCCATAACTAGTGTCCTCATTGATAGACCGGAGATACCAATACCGCTCCTCCTGACGTGACGCAGAGACCCAGACAATGCCCGAGGAACCTCGGACAATTACCTAAGGCGAGAGGCAGGGTAAGCTTTTCTTTCTACCTCTCAACTGTGTGCATTCCTGCAGCACCCCTTGGTCCGCGGTCAGGAGAATTTGCAGAATCTGCAGCGTTGCACGGGGCTCCCCTCTGTGCCCGCTCCCTGGCTTGGCCCTCGGGCACCCCGCTCCCACTTACACTGGTCTCCCAGATGTACACTTGACTTTCAGCTGGGACCCTCAAACACTGCTCTGTGTAGAATTTTTACCTGTTCTCCATCTGAGAAGCTTTACCTACTCTTCAAGAGGACCTTGCATCCCTTCTTAAATACCTTAACATCCCCACAGACAAGCAACACTTCCCGCACGCATTTCACTGGCCCCCATCGGTGATGCAGGTGCCGATTTCACCTAATCCCAGCTCTCTCCTGCCCCTAGATGATGTCACGATGCCTATAGAAATCACCATAGTCTCCACAACTCCCAGCTGGGTGAGGGAGGAGGGCCGGCTGGACAGATACATGCATCAAAGTAAAGACGGTGTATTGTTAGAGAAACTTCTCATAATGCAAGAAGGCGAAGAGACAGGAAATGCCAACCTAGCCGTGGAGGATATATTCCCCCACCAGGGGCTCAGACTGTGGTTAGTTAAGAATTGGCTATAAAAGACGATAAATAAAACAAAAGAAAATATTAGAGTGTATCATACGCAGTGTTAGGACCATAACACTGTGTGTTGGGGCACGGGTGTGTGTGTGCACGTATGCTGGCTGGATCCCGGGGTAAAAGGCTTTTCTTATCCTGGGACGGAGTCAAAGGTCGGACTCCACTGAAGACAAAGACAAGGTTCTTTTACAAGGAGACAAATGGCCGCTCACGTAAGAAAAGCAGCGTAAATGAGGGTCCCAGCAGAGGAGCAGGTGGTGGAGGGAACGGGCAGCCAGCAGGCCTGACCCCCCCTCCAGATCTAGAGCCCCGGACGGACCACACTTTTTTGCCCTGTTTCCTCACTATCGTATCCACATCACATCTCAGGTGTAATTATTACTTTTATACTGATTCCATATTTATTTGACCATATCTATCTTTTATTTTTTTTTAATTTTAATGGATGCATGATACATCCATGTGTTTTTGAGGCATACTGAAAAAAATGTAAATATATACCATTGTAAAATGCCTAAGTGAAGATAATTAGATTTCCACCTCCTCATTTATTTATATTGGATGTCTCTAGAAGATAAGGTTGGTCCTGCTCTGACTTTTGTTTATGGTTCCTTCTTGTTGTTCTTAGAGTTTGTTTCTTTTTACAAAAATCCCCTGGGTACACTTTGGAACTTTCTGTTTTTCATTCAACATGCAGACACATGCCACAACATGCTGCGTGAAATCCCACCCACAGCACGACTAGTTATCCTGTTTCTTTGTGTGATTTAGTCCTACAACATTACGTTGCACGTGCATTTATTTAATTGTCCTCTGCCTTTTCCATTAGGATGTGAGATCGAGTAAGCAAGAATATACCTGTAGCTTGCTTTGCCATTTCCTAAAGCCAAGCATTTACATGGAAACAAATTGTAAGGCATTAAGGGTGTAGAAATAAAAATGCCAGAGGAACTGATGCACATGTTAAATAGAGAGCATCAGAACCTTCTGCATTAAACGGAACAATCAAAGGCAATCCTGTCACGGGCCACACAGAACTGAAGGGCATCACGTTAAGTAAAATACTTCAGGCACAGAAATACACAGAAGTGCGTGTTGGCCTCAGATACAGAAGCTGAAAACCCACAGAAGCAGCCAGTAGTGGGGTGGTTATGAGAGACGGGGATGGGAATAGAGAGGAGAAGGAGAGGGAGGTTGGATAACAGGTCCGAAAACACAGTAGCACAGGAGGAATAAGTTCTGGCATTCTACAACATAGCGGGATTAAAATGTGTAGTGTGCAAAAATTAATTCTGCATTTTGTGAGGAATTAGAAGGAGGAGATGAGGACTCCCAATGCAAAGAAAGCATAAATGCTGGAAGCAATGGCATTGCTAATTATCCTGATAATTGCACATGGCATACGTGCGTCATGTGTGTAATTACGGCCAATTAAAATTCTTCTAAAACTAAAAATCTGTGCACAAAATAAGGTGACAAAACATGCAACAGATTTATTGCCGCTGAGGATCTAGGAAGCACTTGACATGATCTACAGTTAGAAAGTGACTGGGGGGTGCACACAATATGACCAACTGATAAAACACTGGTCACAAGCGACTGGCGAACTTTCACACATGCGTTCCCGAGACACCTGAGCATTTCAAAATAAAACCCAAATGCTCAATGGTACAGTTGCTGAAAAACTTCAATTTTTGTGGTGCAAGGAATGCAGCAAAAACAAGAATAAAGATCACACATCCACTCTGCAAAAGCAAGTATCTCTCCCAGACTGTCTGAAACAGGGAACGTTAGTGTCTAAACACGCTATGCATACCTTCAGTGCCAGAAGAGAGGGAATACTTGCAAATTAGAGGTTATTTTCTGACCTCTTCTCCTCTATTAAATTAAAAAAAGTTGTACAAACACAGTTAAGCAGCCTAAGAAAAGTTTGTAAAACACATGCTCACAACTTGCAAGTAGTATTTTCGAGCAATGTATTGCCTGGATCTTTTGAAAGACAGAAACCTGCTGACATTTAAAAAGCTGAAATCCTCCTGCCCCTCCAATTTACTCAGCTTGTTTGACTGTAAACAAGCTTACTGTAAAACTTGAATATGCTCGCACTTTCTGGTGCCATTTTATGTCTCCTGTACCCTCAAAAGACTCACAAGGGGAACTCCATTCCTGTCATCTAAAAAACTTGGCAATCATCACCCTCGCGTTGCTGAATCTAACGGACATTTTTCACTGTAACATATTCATACACTATCCGTGGACGAGCTGACCCAAGGAACACCACAGCCATGGAGCTAAGCTGACGCAAGCGACCTCACGTCAAGGTTCTCAGCTTGTGCTCTGCCTGAGTCCTTCCTCAGACTCACGTGGACGGAGCCTCTGTGAGGAAGTAAGGCCTCCTCCCCGGACGGGCGGTGATGGACACCGAAGCCCTGCCCCAGGCTGGGCAGCGGGAAGCAGTGGAGCACTGACCACCTAGCCAGACTTCAGGCTTCAAAAACCACCATCATGTCCCGCCCAGCTTGACTCTAGGTGAGGCAGACTGCATCAGGGCATCTTACGGCTTCCCGTCTCTCTCCTGGTGCACAGCTCCCCTTGCTGCTCCAGCCTCTGAGCTTCTGATTTCCCTCTGGGACTTTGGTCCGGGACAAGAGGAAAAAATTTCCTGCTCATTCTATGTCCTCAAGAGACATGGTTAAATGTCAGGTGAACCCAGACCTTATTCCGCCTTCCCACGAAATCTTCTGTCCTCCAGGGCCCTAACCTAACCACCACGTCCGTCCAATTCTCAGCACAATTTTCTCCAAAGTTTCAGATTCCTGGATCTCCAAGCTTTCTAGGATTGGGCTAAGGATAGAGCTCGGTGACACAGCACCAGCCTGGGAAGCCCAAGGTCCTGAGTTTGATTCCTGGAACCAAAAACAAACAAACAAAAGACTCCTAGGAACCGAAAGCCCTGACTTGTAAAGCAGACATGACTCCAGACGGCCTCAAAAATTTACCATCTTTATCAAGGGAGAAAACTTGGTTCATTTGTTCAAAAACCATGGCAAGTTTGTGCAGCATTTAGCTTTGTGGTTGCTTTGTTCAAAGCCCTTATGAGGCTTAGGCTGGAACACAAGCTAGAAATTGTTACTTACCCTTTTGTTTCTGAAATGCTGGGTAATAATAAGAGATATATCTAATTGCCTTAGACACCATGGATTCAAGTCAGACTCTTTTATTTATTTATTTATTTATTTATTTTTGGGGGGGTGCTGGAGATGAAAACCAGGGCCCCAAGCATGCCAGGTAAGAGGTCTGCCTCTGAGTTACACCTTTAGTTCTATGGTAGAAACTCAAGGATCTTTAAATTTTTTCAGATGTTTATTATACGAGGCCAATTATAGTCAAGAACGCTTTTGTGCTTGCAGACGTGAGAGTCAGACAGGTTACCTGGGGAAGGGTTGTGTTTCCTTGGAAAATCCATCAAGATGTTCCCTGTTCTCGCGTCCTACGGAAATGGCCCTCTGTGAGGAATGATTCTCCCGTCACGCAACATGTGGGAATATCCGGGGAAAATTTTGGTGTCTTAGCTGGGAAGTTTACAGTAGCTGCTTGATTGAGGTTAAGATGTTCATTCAGAGGACAAGATATCGGCAAAAAAAAATTGGAAGACAGCAAAACATGACGTACGAACTCTTGTTACTCTATGATTTTGTCATGAAATTTTGTTTTATTTTTGCCATTAAAAAGATGCTGTTCCACATTCTGCCATGTCCAGATCAGCTCATCACAAGTTTAACGTAGCACGTACGTCAACAGAAAGTGAAGATGTTAAAACACACGTCCCTAGACGGGAGCTTCTCTGGCTTCAGTGTGAGGAGGGAGCGCTTAGGAATCCGCTTTGAGCGCAGATGACAAATGGCGACACTCGGATTATCTCCGTGACTCCAGCAAACCCGGAGTTCATCCCCCGAGAACTCGGCTGCTGAGATAACCCCGACTGCATCTTCCTCCCCTCTGTTCACCAAGCTGGTCAGAGCGCAGGGCTGTGGCCGAGGGTTATAGTTGCCCACGCCCAAAGAACATCCCTTAAAGGCAACTAAAGGGATCTTTGGACAGCAACGCCGTTTTCAGGCTACAGCGTCCACAGACCTCAGCGCAACACGAAATAAAGGCAGCAGTCAAATTGCAGAAGGCAACAAAGCGCCTCCTAAAACTCCCATTTAGCTAAAAATCACGAGTATGAAAGTGTGCATCACCTAAAAAGACAGATACATTGTGAGAATCTAAGACCTTATGGAATCAGCAATGAAAGCAAGAATGCGATTAACTGTACTGGTTTCACAATAACTGTAGGAAGCAAAAAGTACTGAAAATCTAAAACTTTATGGGAAAACGTGTAACAAAGTGATTTAAGGACTTCACTACAGGTAACTCATTTGCACCAAAATGATCCCAAAGGTGGGAATAGAAGAATAGAGCGCGGAGTCTTTAAAGACACTTAAATGTTGAGTGAGAGGTATAGAAGCTTCAAACTTCATCTTGTATAAAGATATAAATGATCACAATGGTAAGAGAAAATGAAGTGACGTTAGTCAAATGGTAAAATGCCTTCAAAGGATGACCGGAAAGGGTGCCACACTGACAAACAGATAAAATACAGGAGCAATAAAATATAATAAGAAGTTCAAAACCCAAGAATTCAAAGGACTCCATACAAGAAATACAAGAAAATGACCTGCTTTGTGCATTTAGGTGCTGTGTAAAAAGCAACAGAGAAAATAAATATTGAACATGTACAGGGTAAACAAAGCCCAAAATCTTACAGATTGTTTTAAAACGTGAAAAGATGCTGGTTATTATACTTTGTACATTTCATTTTTGCGATTCTCCTTTTGAAGATTTTTCATGCTCTTCTTTCACGGATTAAAAACTGGTGGTCAACTTAACGCCAGCTGGATTACATCAGCACGGTGCCGAGTGTAGATGCCACCCGAGGAAAGTCGCCAGCGTACATGGAGACGTGGAGAAGAAGAGCGGGGCGTTGTGGGTTCTCCTGAGCGCTGCTGTTTGAGCCATTGGTTCTCCTGGAGGAGCTCGTTACACTGGCTTCCCCAATATGCATTCAGCCATTGTCATTGGAGGAGCTCGGGACCTTGCTGGTGAGAGTGGCTGTGTTCACTTTGGGGGAGCTCTGGGCCTTACATGGACCATCGCTTCCTGGTTCCAGAGGGGAAGGTGTGTGCTGTCTAATCTCCAGGAGAAGCTCGTCACGCTGGCTTCCTGGCATGTACTTGACTGTTCTTGTCGTCGGAGGAGCTCGGGACCTCTGTGTCGCTGAGGATGGCTGTGGTGCTTTTCAGGACAGCCCTGGTCTTTGTTGTGAGTGTGACTTCTCCAGCGTAGAACCTTCAGCCTACCAGCACAGCTCCTTCACCCTGCTGGCATAGACTTTCTCGCTTCCACCGCTGACCTATGGGCCTTCCCAGCACAGATCCGTAAACGAGACTGGTGTGAGTCCTTCTCGTGAGCTCTAGGCCTCCAGTTGGACTAGTGGGAGGCACTGTCATGGGCTTTATCTAGATTCATGCAGGACGTTGCTGTGGGATCCAGGCCTTCAGCTGGATTTTCTGGGTCTTTAGCGTTATGGACAGGTTTCCTGCACTTTCTGGTATTTAACTCTGGGTGACCATCATAAAATAATATTATAAATTCTGTGTCCTGTCATTGTTATCCCTGCCACCCTGCCTCAACACCTTCCATCATTTGTATTTGCGTTATTCTATTTCTCATTATCTTAATATTGTATATGGAATATTACTCAGCTATGAAGAAGGATGCTCTTGAGGCCTTCATAGGGAAATGGAGACAACTTGAGACTGTCCTCATTAGTGAAATAAGTAAGAATCATATTTATAAATATCACATTGTGTCTCTAGTGTAAAAAGGAATAAGAAATGTGGGAGTAATAAACCCCAAAATGTGTAATTGCTACTGTAAAAAAGAGAGGAAAAGAAAGTGCTCTAAATGATATAACTGCATGTGTGTTTAAGTGTGTAAGATAGATGACCATATTACTGTTTTTGTTAGATCACAGAGCAGAACTGTTTGCAGTCTCACTGTTTGAATGTCTATGTTGTATGTTTTAATTTTGTAACTTGAACAACTATCTCCAAGATGACAGTATGTAATTTATCAAGTAGTGATTTCTTAGTGGTTTTTTGTTCTTTTCTTTTTTTCCTTTGGAATTCTGTATTGTTGCTACCCTTTTTTCTGTTTGTTTTGTTTTGTTTCTCTTTAAATAAAATTTAAAAATATATATATTGTATATACACCACTCCTTTGGTCTTTTGGATAAATTAGTCTTTGCTCTTTTCTGACATTTCCTGAAAATTAAAGAAATTCAGCATTTATTGTTATACCACCAGAATCAAGAAAGATTTTCCTTCTTTGCAGACTCTCAGGGACTATTTGAGATTATTAAATTCATTTTCCCCACAAGCACATTCAATTCTCCTCCTCATGTTTATATTTTTATACATATTATTTATAATTCTTTAGATACTAAACAAAGTTGCCATAACCAAATTGAACTCCCCAGTGGACCTATTCAACAAATTTTTATTTGTTAGTAATGGCTTCAAAGCACAAGACTGGAGATGCTGGCAATCTAGATATGCAAACATGAAATCCATAAGTGATTTATTTAAATAGGTTGTGAATGGTTTTCTATACCTATTAACTGCTATTAAATGGAGGCTTTAACATTTTCTATGATTTCAGAACCTGGGCAGTGGGAGGGTCTTGGAATCTAAGTCCTCTGGATAAAAGGGGGACAATTTTAAAAGGCAGAGTAACTATATTAATGTTCCATAAAGTCAATATCAGACCAAGAAAAAGTATCAGGGATAAAGGGGAGACATCATAACTGTTAAGTGACAGATTCATAGTAGGACAATAATTCCCTAACCCCCATTTCCTCTTACAACACCATCAAAATATGTGAGACAAGAACTGGTATACAAGCATGGAGAAAGACACAGATTTATGATTATTATTAGAAATTTTAAAGCCCATTAATAGTTGACAGATCAAGCAGGGGAGAAGTCACCAGGGATTCACAGGGCAGCACCCATGTCAGCAGACAGGACCACTGAGTCTGAATCTAGCATCGAAATACCACTTAGTCCACAAATAGCAATTTCTTAAGCTCATATAGCAAATTTAGTAATATCGAACACATTTTGAATGATAAAGAAACCTGAGTGAATTTGAAATGATGGAAATCACACAGAGTATGGTCTCAAACTATCATCAACAAGAAAACGAAAGGTCAATATCTGAAAATTCTTGGAGATTAAATAAAAAACACTTTTATTGACAGGCATCTAGACTGTTTCCACAGCTTAGTTACTGTGATTTTTCTGCTGTAACATGTTCATCCATCTACCTACCTACCTACCTATCTATCCAGTCCTTTCTTTTTTCTGAAATAAGCCCATGAAATATAACTGAGTCAAATTTTATTTAGTCTTTTGAAAAATGTAGTCTTTTTAGTATGTAGTACACTTTTGAGGAGTCTCCGTACTTACTTGCATAGTTTACATTCCCCATTAACATTGTAGGAGGATTCTTTTCCTTGCCTCTTCACCAAATCCTTGCCAGCATTCATTGGTATTTGTATTCTTTTTTGAAATTTTTAAAAATTTTTTAAATTTTATTTAGAGAGAAAAATAGAAAAAAGGGTAGAAATAATACAGAATTTCAAAAAAAACTAAGAAATCACTAGTTGATAAATTGATCCAGCCCACGGATCAGTCCGTGGGTCTAACCTGGAAGGGGAACGGGGATGGGATGAGAAAGGGACAAGAGGAAAGAGAGATGGAGACAAGTTGAGCAATTCCAATCAAGTCTCATTTATTGAGGAAGTGAACATGGCTTATATAGAAGGCAGGAATGAGGAAGTGAGATCATATGACGTAGTCGGGTAACTAGGCAACTATGGGTGGTATTAACCCTTTTGGCTGGAGTATCTAAGCAACAGTTGGGCGGGCTCAACTTTCTGGCGGGAGTGACTATGGGTGACGGTGGGAGGAAGTATGTCATCAGGCAGAGACGTTGTGGAGAGACCAGATAGGTCGCAGTCATGTCCAGCCAGGCAGAGAGGATCATGGGCAATGTAGGCAGATGCACTAAATGCCCACAGGAGGGCGGGATGGGGCAGCAGCAGTGAGGCTATCATGCTGCTCCCTACAATAAATTACATATTGTCCTCTTAGAAGTAGTTGTTCAAGTTACAAAATTAAGGCATACAAAGTAGACATTCAAACAGTGAGGCTGCAAACAGTTCTGTTCAACGATCCAACAAAAACTTAGTAATATGGTTATCACTTCTACACATTTAAACATACATACAGTTATATCCTTTAGAGCACTTTCTTTTCCTCCTTTTGCTTTTTAAGTCCATTAGCTGTTTAGTTATATCATGTTTCAGCTTGCTCAGTACCTTACTGATCTGTATTGTTGTTGTTATTCCCTTTTTATTTTATTTATTTTTTTTAATTTTTTATTATTTTGAAGGTACTAAAACACAACAGAACAACATGGAACAAAGCCAATTAAGACAGTGTAGTGAAATTGGTACAGAGGAGGAAAAAAAAGATGGCGGACTGGTAGGTAGCAGGAGAGAGACCCTCTCTGAGGGAGACAGCTCAAATGCCAGAATAAAACATCCTGGAGAGACCCAAACAGAGAGAGATGGACTCTCACAACCCAGGAAGAAACTAAAGTGCAAAAAACCGCTCTAATATGAGGTCCTGGGGCTACCATTAGAGAAGCTAAGATCAGCGAGCACGGCGCCCTCCTCGAGCCTCCTGAATCCCTGCCCTACCTGAACAAGTGATCCACGCCAAAGCAACTGGCTTGAGCCACCAGAGCGCAGAGCTGAACAGCCCTGCATGCAGCTCGCCCCGACCGGCCCTGCACGTGACCCACCGAGAGGCACCGTGAATTCCCACCGCAGCCACGCTGAAGTCAGAGGTCAGGGAGCCCAGCAGTTCTCAAGGACCGGCATCAACACGAGGTGAGTGATGGGAATAAGACCCTCCCACGAGAAAGGGGAAACCAACTGGAAGACATGTTGGATTTTGGCAAGACAGCCCTAACTCCATAAGGAAGTGGCTTCAATTCGTTGCTCCCCTCACCGAGTGGATTGGTGGAATCTGCTTGGACTAGGCCGTGCCCCTGGCGGGGACCCAGTGAGTCCCTACAAATTACTTTCCTGAGATCGGTGCACACTGACGCAGTGAAGGCCT
>PVJX010048382.1:0-11497 GCA_004027295.1 Dolichotis patagonum
CCAAAAAAAAAAAAAAGTGGGAGTAGCTATCCTGTTTTCAGACTATGTGAACTTCAAACCAAGAATGATTCAAAATTGTGGCATTTTTATATAATAGAGTACTACTCAGCTATAAAGAATGATCACATTGAGATATTTATAAATAACTGGACACAACTTGAGACCATACTCATAAGCAAAATAAACCAAACTCACATGTGTAAATACTGTATAGTCTCCCTAGTATGAGAGTTGGTAAGAGTATATAAGATTTTATGGGGCTGGGGATTTAGCTCAGTGGCTTAAGCACCTACCTGGCCAAGCGTAAGGTCGTGAGTTCGATCCTTAGTACCAATAAAAAAAGTCTTCCTTTACGGGCTGGGAATTTAGCTCAGTGGCATAAGTGCCTGCCTTGCAAGCGTGAGGTCATGAGTTTGATCCCTGGTACCAAAAAAAAAAAAAAAAGATTTTATGGTAATCATGATTTCCCATTTCATTGCTTTGAAGCCTTTTCATTCATTCATCAGTTGGAATGGTTTTAATCTGTTTTGTTTGACTTTATTATGCATGATGGTATGAACAGCTGCTTTGAAGAAAACAAAACATTATGTCAGCCATTGCTGATTTAATATTGTCTTGCTTAGAAGTCCTACCATGCTTCTACTGTGCTATTACCATCGGTTCTATCATGTTGTGTCTTATTGGGATTTTAATATATGTGATAGTATAAACAAATTTTTTTATTGAAAATGAGATATTATAGTAGCCATTGATCATTCTCTGCAGTTCAGAATGCCATGTAATTCTTTCATTCTTTTGAATGGTTTTATACTATTTTGTTGTGTTTGATATTATTGTACTTGAAACTATGCTCAACTATAGCAGAGAAAGAGATATTTTGATAGCTACTGTTAATGTCTGGTTGTCTTTTTTCAAGTGCTATTTTGCTTATGTTCTGTTCTGATATGCTTTTTTTTCTGCCCTCTTTTGTTTTATTCTCTTTAAAATAAAAAAATGAAAAAAAAGAAAGTGAAAGGCAATCTATTCCTGAATAATCAAAATAAATGTTACCCCTTATGTTCCTATTCTCTCTGTCCTTATTACAATGGACAAGCTTATATATGTATATATTAATGTGGTAAATTAAGGATTATCCATGTGTGTATCTATTCATGAACTTTGTGCATGCCTTTTAATATATAAGTACATATCTAAGCAATACTTAACAGTATGATTTTCATGTTATAAACCTCTAGCACTTAGTGCGGTCTTCCGCACAAATAAAATTATGATAGTCTACTATCTGATACACACTAAGTTTTTCTTTCTCTGCTGCTAATTTGAAATTGGCTCCTTGAATTTGAGCACAGCTCTACTCTGTATCATATCATAGGCCAATACCTGCACAGGTTTTGTGGAACAGGAGATAGGGGGTTATAATTGCTACATACTAATAAACTCTGTTAGGTTCTGATCTTGGGTAATTTCTTCCCCTGTTCATACTTAAAATGAACTTCCTACAAATTTTTTTTGCTGGTCCTCATAATCCACTACAATCTTTTCTTCAATAATCTTACTGATTCCCCTATTTCAACTAATATTGTTATTTAAATGCACCTAAATTTTTATCTTTGGCTCCAGAGTTCAACTCCTTTCCCGAACTTTATCAGGAACAAGAGAACTAGGTTCTAGTGAATCTGTGATCTGCCTATCTTACTGGCATCTGAAGTGTTGCTGCATGTATATATAATTCATAATCCCTTTTATCATATTTTTATATATATACTTCTCCTCCTAGATCCCTAATTTTAATTAAATATTATCACTGTTTTTCTTACTCATTATGAAAATCTCAGAAACACCTTCCACTCTTTTCATTGCCTATGTCAGGTCACCAAATTCTGAGAAACTTACCTGTTGTTATAGATTAAAAACTGATGGTCAACTTAACACCAGCAGAATTAAATCACCATGGTGCTGAGTGCAGTTGTTCCACCTGAGGAAGGTTGCCAGCATTAATAGAGATGTGGAGAAGGAGAAGCAAAGTGTTGAGGCATTGAGGATTCTCCTATATGCTGCTGTTTGAACCACTGGTTCTCCTGGAGAAGCTCTGGTCCTACATCAAGCATTGCTTCCTGGCTCCAGAGAGGAAGGTGTGTGCCATTTAATTTCCAGGACAACTCCTCACGCTGGCTTCCTGGCATGTACTCGACTGTGCTTATCGTTGGAGGAGCTCGGGGTCTCTGTGTCGCTGAGGATGGCTGTGGTACTTTTCAGAGCATCCTTGGTCTTTGTTTTGAGTGTGACTTCTTGGTTCCAGCATAGAGCCCTCAACCTACCAGCACAGCTCTTTTACCCTGCTTGTATAGACTTTCTAGCTTCCACCACTGATGTTTGGGCCTTCCCACCACAGATTCGTAAAAGAGAGAGGTGTGAGTCCTTCTTGTGGGCGCTATACATCCAGTTGGACTCGTGGGAGGCATTGTCATGAGCTCTGGGTCTTCATCTGGACTCATGTGGGACATTGCTGTGGGATTCAGGCTGTTGGTTGAATATTCCATGTCTTTGGTGTTGTGGATAGATTTCCTGCACTTTCTTGCATTAACTCTGGGTGACTGTCATAAAATAATATTGTAAGTTCCATGTCCTGATTCTAATTGTTCTCCTCACAACCCCTGACTACAATACCTTTGATATCTGTTCCCGTATTTCCATTCTCTTGTCTACTGCCCCAGATTCTAGTCTCATTATTGTGAACCTATCATGTAATACCTAAGTGATTCTGGTTCCTTGAACCAGACCTACATACTTAGGCAGCTCATATCAACCAGCGCATGAAGTTAGGCTCTGGATACCTTTAGTCTGTTTACCATTTATTCTCCTTTTTCTTTAAAATACCTTCTCACTTTGTTCCTAACTCCATCTTGCAAACTCTTGGGTCCACAGGTCAAGTCCAGTGAAGAATTTTATCCACTGTATTTTGTTTATTGTGCAGTGTTTTGCTTTTAGGATTAGCAGATTGAATCACTCTTCCAGCTCCTTGTTCTTGGACATTTAGCTGGCATTCAGGTTGAGCTAACGTACACATTCTAAAATAAAATAATGGTTTTTGAAGTGGTGTCCTAATTTATCTCCTCACCTCAAATTTCTTATTTTGCAAACCCTCCTATACCTAGAACACTTTTCCTAAAACATAGGTCTATGTATTTTTGCTGTTCACATTTCTGTTAACTCCATAGTCTACAGAATAAATGCAAAATTCAGGATAGCATTTGAAGTCTAATTTGGCCTCTGCCATGTCCCACATAGCTCTCAATGTTCGCAAGGTGAGGACAGTGAGATGATAGAGAAAAAAGGACAAGAGTTAGAATACAGAAAACTGAGGCTGTGTGGAGCCCTGTCTCCTGATGGGAAGTACAAAGAAGCAGGAAGAGAGGGAGAATGAGCAAGAGGAAGGAGCAATAGTGCTCCAATGGCTGTAGCACATTTATGTATACACTTGAGAGTATCGCATGAAACCTCTGCCCCTAAGAGCTTATCCATGTGGCTTGTCTCAGGTGCTGTGTTCTAGAGATTAGAGCAGTTTAATCTATGTGACTTGCCTCAGGCATGCAGTGTTGAGATTAGCCTTGCTTTGGGGCCCCTCAGGTGATGCATCTTCAGCTTCAGCTGCTTCCCACAGGCCCCTCTTGTGCTTTCCCAGGTTTATCTCCCACTACATAATCACAAAATGTACTTTTTAGCCCCTTAGGCCATTTATAAAACTCAGCCCATATTTTTTGTTTTTGTACATTTTTGTCTATCTCAAGTGTTGTGGTTTGTTTAAATGTCCACCCAAAGCCTCATTTAGTCATGGAAGCAGTTGAGTCTAGCATTTGTGATTCGTTCATTGTTTGGTGATGGGTGTGGCATTGTGAGTGCTGCACCTGGCCAGAGTCAGGGAGCTGGCATACAATATAAGGGAGGGAAAGAGGCTTGCTTTCCCCCTTTTACCCTTTGGCTCTTGTAGCTTGGGGCTGCCATGAACAGCTGCCCCTTTAACCATGCCACCCTGTCTTGGAGCCAGCTTTGTATGGACTGAAATCTCCAAAACCTGCAAGATAAGATAAGTCTTTCCTTCCCTCATTTTGATCATCAGGTATTTTGTCTCAACAATGAGAGAAAAGTAACCAAGACATCAGCTGACACCCCTCCCTAAATTTTGGATCCTATTTATTTTAAAGCCCAGCTGTTTTACAAGACCATCCCAATTCTCTTCCTTCTATATGCTTTGTAATATTCGTCTGCACTAATCTATGTACTTGTCAATTTTCTTGACCATAGATATGCTTAGTACTCAGCATCTGTTAATATATTATTTAATTAAAATTATATGTATAGTTTGTAAAGTTTTAGATAATATGATAGCTTTACAATTCAACATTATATGTAGTCATCAAAAACCATTTATAAAAGGAAAAAAGCAATATTCTGTTAACAGTTATACATTGTCATAGGACCACAACTACATACAGAATCTAGAATAAAAAACTATGATCCTGTGGATTTGGAATCAAACTCAGCCCCATGAACCATTGCATTTGGCCAGTACCAAAGCCAAGTTTTAAAGGCTTTTTGATTGTGTGAGACAACAACATGGTGAATGATTAAAGGATAAAAATGTTGATCCAGATCAACATCTTTAGTAGGATTTAGTGGCCGGTCTGCCTTTGTATAAAATCAAGGTGTCAGGTGAAGCTGCTGATGCTGATGAAACAGTTTGAGTTAGCCTTTTACTTTTGAAATCATCAGCAGGCAATTTTAGAGGGATATTTGAAAAAAAACTAATAAAAGCAGCAGCAAAATAGCTATCTTGGTGTCTGTTTCTCAGGAAATCATCTAGTGACCAAATGTCTTTCTGCAAAATTTCCTAAAATTTATCATACTGGGATGAGGATGTAGCTTAGTGGTAGAGCACTTGCCAAGTATATACAAGATTCTGTGTTTGACCCTAGCACCAAGCATGCACGCACGCACACACGCACACACACACACACACACATACACACACACACAGTGTGCAAGTTTCTACAAAGAAATTGTGCTGTAGATGCACATTTTAACTTTAATTTGAAACAGAAGACTTAAAAATAAGTAATATCTATATGTCTGCTGTTGTACTTGGTAACATACAATTTACGTCATAGGTTTCCAGGTTTCTCTGTTTAATCAACTTATATAAACTCTCAAGAGCTGTTTATATACTTGACTATATATGGTGTTTGTGGTCATTTCTATAAAATGTCAGATACTAGGTCCTGGGTCAGAATTATTCTATTATATAATTATATAGGAAAATCAAATCCAAAATCTCCTGTTTTTGCCAGGTGAGGTACAGGCAAGATTGGTATTCATGTTAAAAGGTCAACTCTTCGGAATTATAAGTAGATATATGTTTACTACTGCATGCACAGCAGGGAAGGTGGCTTAAACGACTGATGTGTATCTGTATCTAATAAACAGATAGGTGGTAATGAACAACTAAAAATTAGTGTAGGATGGATAAACCCTAAGGTTTTTTTTTTTTTAGTTTTTGATACTAGAACTCACAATCTCACATTTGCTAAGCAGGAGTTTATGCCACTGAGCTAAATCCCCGTCCCTGGATAAACCCTAATTACAATATTCACAGTGAAAGAAGCCAGAGACAAAAGACCGTACGTTGCATGATTGCATTTATGTGAAATGTTCAGGATGGGCTAATCTATAGAGACTTGAAGTAGATTAGTACTTATTTGGGCTAGGTGTGGGTGGTATGAGAGGACTGCGGAAAGTGATGACAAAGAGTGAAATTTCTCTTTTTGTGTGACAAAAATATTCTCAAATTGACGTGGCAATAGTAATAAATTCTAAAAAGCCAATGAATTGATTGAATACATTAAAAGAGTAGGTTGTGTGATATGTGAATTACATCTCAATGAAGGTGTTAAAATTGATGTAAGAGAACATAAAACACAAATAAATCTGTTTTTAGACTTGCCTAACTATAGATGTCCAGATATAAAATGTTTTTATTATTTACGGATGTCTAGCTTGTGTTCTTTAATTTTCATATGTTTTTGAAAAAGTCAGAAAATAAATATGAACAAAAGGAAATGAAATATTAGTTTTGAATTGTATAATTTTAGTCCTGCTTTGGAACTGTTTCTACTGATATTTTTTAGAAATTTAAACTTCATAAAATAAGCAGTATCTCTAAATATCACTGTATGTTTCTCTGATCCACATAATTAAACAGGAAATTTGAAAGCTTCTCTTTCATTGTTCATTACTACCCCTATGTCTTAGTAACATACACTTGAGAATTATCATTTATGATTTGTTAAACCACTCTTAAAAATCACTTTGAGGATTTGGTTAATGTAGAATAGAGAAGTCTGTTCTTTGTTAGAAGAATATTTTCCAGATAAAATTTAAGGGGGTGGTTTTCAGCATACTCTATAAAACTTGAATCTGGTTTCTGATAGTAACATTTTCCTTAAGAGAGAAATTGGCACTCTCAGAAATTTTCATGGGGCTGTGCTGTAGCACACTGGCTCCTTATGCCCAAACCCTATAATCACCACACCTAAACCATTAAACTTTACCTCCAAGTGAATGACCATTACTGCTTATTGTTTTCAGGTCTTTTCTTATTGGTGTTCATTTCCTCCACTGGGACCAGTTTTGCTCCTAGCCACAGAGGAATTAAGGAACAGTATTTCACTAATTTCCTGGTTTAGCCTCAAGTGGACATGTGGCTGTTGGACCTGCTCTGATCTCACAGGTCCTGTGAAGTAATTGGGTATTTTGGGTACCAGTTTTATTTCCCTGTGTCTGCTTGTTTTTTATGGACTGCATCAGATACCTAGTTCCTTTAAGACCAGTGCTTTGCTTTGCTCAGCACTTGTCTTGCCAGACCGCTTAAGGAACTGGTAATCTGTTTCTTAATCCCAATCCCCGTGACCAGATTACTGCTACATACTACTTCATTCAAACTCTGTCTATTGCCTGTTGTCAGAGTTTCTGAATTTTAATTTTCAGTCTGCTTGCCAGTCTGCTGAACTTCCAGAGTCTGTCTGCTTGTTGTCTACTATTAGACTTCCTTTATGCTTTACCAGGTTGTCCAAACTATCCCTGCCTGGTGACTACGAGGATCTTCTTAGTTTTCCTGTCCTGCCCTGGTTAGTTACTGGGTATTAGGCTCCTTCATCTGGCTCTGTCTGCCTACAACAAGCACCTATCGAGATAGTATCTCCCAGTTTACCATTCTTTTATTTACTCAGACCAACTTTTTGCTAATTCTTACTTACTCTTTCTTTCTCTTTGTGTTCGGTATACAATCTGTGGAGAAAAAGAGTTTGTTTTTCTAAACATCTCTTGGATTTCATTCCTTTCTCTTCATTTCCTTTGTGGCTACTCCTGTTCCAATCCTTAGGACTTTATCTAGCTTAGCTAGAAGTCAGCAGTAGTATGTCAAAGGGTTGCCTCAGAGGATGAGAAGGAAGCCAAGTAAACATCAGCAGGTCTCCTCTCCCACACTAACTTCAAAGAGGTTTGCTAGATTTGTATCTGTTGTATATATTGTAGTAATGTGAAATATTTTATTTACAAACAATTCCTGTACTAAAAGAAACAAGTTTAAAGATCTGCATTCACAGTTATTTTGCAAACCACTGCCAAACCACCTCTGAACACTTAGAAAAAAGGTTTTTTTTTTTCCTTCTTTTGGTAGTGGGGATTGAATCCAAGGCCTTTGCACTGAGCTACACTCTCTCCCCCATTTTAAAATTTTGAGACAGAATCTTTTTAAGCAGCTTGGGCTGGACTTGGATTTATCATCCTCCTGCCTCAGCCTCCCAGATGGCTGGGGTTGTGACTGCCATTCTGCTGGGCTCCAGCACTTTGTTCTGTAACTCCCCTGCCAAAGATCAATACCAGTTACTATGTCTTATATTCAAATTTGCATACTGGAAAAAGCTATGGGATAGGCACCCTTTTAATTATTATTTAACATTCATGTTCTTATCATTCAAATCAAGTCCCACAGGCCCCTCAGCCTTACTGATTAATATTGTTTCCAGGCCTTTCCACATGGTGTCTTTTCATTATTTCCTTTCTTTTCTTTGCCTACTCAAGTCTGATTTCTGCTTCTTAGTTCATCAGTTCAAGTATAACCCCCTTGAAAACTTCTTCATCTGTTCTAGGCACAATTGACCTTACTTCTTAACCATATTATGGTGAAGAAATCAGAGACAGTATCTTTGAGTTGTGAGGATATTTTATTCTTTTGTTTCACATCTTTGTTTTTGTTTATTTTCTCAAATTGATTTTGTTTTGTTTTCTTTTTTCTTTTCTTTTTTTGAGACAGGCTCTTGCCACGGAGCCCAGGCTGGCTTTGAACTCAGAGCAGTCCTCCTCCCTCAGCCTCCCAAATGCTGGGATTACAGGCATGTACTGCCACTCCTGCTCAAATAGGCTTATTAATGGCAGAGACTCTATATTTGTATTCTTTATATTCAGAGAAAAGATGTTTTTGCATCCACCAGCGTATCTATATGTCCCAGGAAGGCAAAAGTCAAGGAACAAGGTGAAATGAGATCAGCCCTAAGATGGCAATTGGTGAGGTGTGAGGTGTTTCTTTCATAATCCATGACAAAGTGTTCTTTCCTGAGAGCAGTGGCTCCCTTTCTGAAATTGCTGATGCCTGAAGAAAGGGCTTCAAGTTTTTTAAAATTTGTTTTGTTTTGTTTTGTTTTGTTTTTCTTATACTATGTTAACTGGAGCAAAATGCTGAAAAATAAAACATCAAGAATTAAGACAGATGCCAAGATAACCATAACAAAGTCAAATGTAAACCATATCAGGGACAGATTTTTTTCACTTTTTTTGCAGAAGAGATTACAGATCTTCTTACAGGTTATCACTAATTGAATATCAAATATAGCTTAGTGTGGCCTGAGGATGGTGAAACCCAACATTACATTCAAATAACAACAATCTATTTTTAGACTTACATACTCTATTAATATTTAATTAATTTATATACTTATTTACTTTTCTGCTTATATATTCCAAATAGAAATTATTCATTCATATTAGACTACCCTACCTAACTCCACCATCTAGTTTTAAACAATAACAATGAAAAATACAGGCAGAGGCCTTTAAGATCTGGAACCTCCTCATCTGTTCTGCTTCTTTTTAACAACTTCTTTGAAGGGTTTTGCCCTAGAATAAGTTGTGGTGGGAGGTGGAACCAAAAAGGATGTTTACCTTGAGGTCACTTCCTCCTTCCCCTGTGACAACTTCCTTTTTCCTTTCCCAGTGGTGCAAAAACAGTCCCAATCAGCCCCTTGCGCATCACTAATGCCCGCCCTAAGCATCGCCCCTAGTCATAGGTTTTATATATCCCATACAGTACATTCCTGTCAGAGAATGCCAGGCTGTCTATAGTCATGGACTTCTCTTCATGTCCTTGGAATAAAGGCTACTTTTATTTTATATCTTCTTTCTTATTGGGCTAAAAACCAAACATTCTCTACATCTCAATTTCTTAACTGTAGCGTCTTTCCATATGTTATCATTTCCTTTGTCTAGAGTGCTTTTCACTTATCTATATTATAATTACTCAATACATTTTCGTTTGATACATTCCCCAATATCCTGAAAGCTCCATGAGAGGAAACTACTCACTATTGTACCCACAATACCTAGTGCTAGTAGGCAGCCAACAAATACTTAGAGACTTTAAACAGAAATTTAAACTGGGCACGGTGGTGTACACCTGTAATCCCAGCAGCACTCAGGAAACCAGGGAGGAAGATCACTGCAATTTTGAGGGCTACATATTGGATTCAATACCAGCCTAAACTATACAGAGAGACCCTGTCTCGAAACCAAAACAAACAAGTAAATAAACAAGTAACAGTTTAGCATTTCACTTAAATATCATCTTCTTTGGGAAGGAGTCCCTGAGCCTGTGACACTTGGTTAGTTACCTCTCTCATGTGTTTCAAGGGCTACCTGTCTCTCCCAGTAGCCTGAGATTCTGAAGGACAGGAAACCTGTCATCTTTAGCCTTCTAACCCACAATACTTTGATCATCTGGTATACTCTAAGAAGCTCAAAAAATGTCTACTGAGCAGATTACTGAGCAATGGTTGAACTTGGAAGGCCCTCAGCTTCATCCATACCCATATCTCTCATACAGGAATTACATGAAAGCATCGGATAAACAAAACAGGTTATTTACTCAATATTTCAGGAGGGGTGACATCTAGATAAAATAAATTGTGAGTAGTGAGTCAAATTCAAAATATACATAAACTTTTAAGTCAAACAGGCATTTACAAAGCAATTTGATCATTTAGGCTCCTTGTCCACCCTATCTGAGAGCATTTATTTCTTCTTCCTTGTTGTTCTTGGGCAGTTTACCACTCAAGGAGGAGTCATGCCTGAATGGTTAATAAAAGATTTAGTGACAAAAACAAAGCTGAGATTAAAACTGTTTTCAAATATCTAAGGTTCTTTCACTATAGGATTCAAACTTGAACTCTGTATCATTCATCCTAACTTACTCTGAATAAATATGTTCAGATACAAATTTAATTCAAGATGTATGACTTCAATTTGACGAGGCCAAGGGCAAAAGGAGGCCTAACTTGATGATATGCTTGATGATATCTTCAGTAACAGTCATATAAACATGTTTATGAACTTGGGGTCTACATTTGCATTATAGCAGCTTTTCTAGCATATGGGCTTTTATTATGTAATGGTGCTTCATTCAAATCCTGCCTTGCTCCTCTAACGTTCTCCAAGTGTACTTTGATTTCTGAGGGCACTTTTTAAGTAGGATGGAAAAAATACAGCATGAGTCTCTTCCTGAGGATGAAATCCTAGGGACAACTCAAGAACTCTACTGCTTGAGCACACAAACACCTACCACAGTATTTTTCTAGGATTTACATGTCAAACAACACTTTGGCACACATGATTTTACCCGCTACAACAATCCTAACCCTAACTAGTTCAAGAGACTGCAAGTAACACTCAGTTCACTGGTAAACTATCCAAGCTTTGGTTGGAGTGTAACAATGCCCTGGGGATTAAGGGATGGGTGCCTGCTGCTTCAACTAGGGCAATAAGCAAAAGGCAGCCCGGGAATAAAGGAAGGACTGTGTTTCTTAGGTCACCGTGCAATCATGGCAACAAAAGCACTCACTCTTTCCACTTTGACCTAATCTGTCTAGGGCCAGCAATTAATCAGCACTCCCAATGGTTTCCCCATACACTGCTAGATAATTAAACCTTCCCACAGAGTGTGGCCAGACCACACTTCCTGGAGAGGCCTCGCCTCTGTCTTGGTAGCCCATGCCAGTGGACGCTGTCACTCGGGTCTCGTAGCCAATAAAACACGCGAATCTTTCTGGTCCTCAGTTTCCTCATCTCTAAAATGGGCTACCCCACTCCACTCCTGACAAGCTCCCTCCCATTT
>PVJX010048383.1:0-11496 GCA_004027295.1 Dolichotis patagonum
TCATATTGAGCTATAACCCAGCCCTTTTTATTTTATTTTATTTTATTTCATTTCATTTTATTTTATTATGTGTGTGTGTGTGTGTGTGTGTATGTGTGTGTGTGTGGTACTGCCAGGCAGGCACTTACACCACTGAGCTAAATCCCTGGCCCGCTTTTTTTTTTTTTTTTTTTTTTTGAAACAGAGTCTTGCTAAGTTCCCAGGTTGGACACTTAAACATGTTACCCTCCTGCCTCAACTTCCCACAGTGCTAGGATTACAGGCATGTACCACCACCTCTAACAGTTCTTACCATTCATATTTCGCATCTTCTCTGTAGCTGCCAGCATCTTGCCGCCATGATTGGTACCAGACAGATTCCTTAGTAGTGATGACTGTATATGGCCAGATTCCACTTCCTGCATTCAACTGGGTGAAGGCCAGTCAAACTGAGGTGAGGAATGATCTGATGCAGGGTGGATGGCTAATGGATTGGATGATAGTACAGTCTTGTAGGCAGAGGTCCTGTATGCAGTTAACCTGTAGGCTGCATAGTCCCCTGAGAGGAAGGAATAACTGTTAGGTCAGAGTTGTCTGACCAACTTATGGATCACACCCCTGTCATAATGACTCGTTCTGACTATCTACCCTTGTAATTTTTTTTGTTCAGCTTCATGTCCACATTGCCTTTGATGGTAATCGTGTGTTCCAAGCACAGATGAAGCTCTGGGGGGTAAGTGAAGACAAAGAGGGGAAGAAGATAGGGTAAAGGAAGGGCCAGACTGGATTAAATAGAGAGTATCCTGAGGGAAACATTGTTAATGGGAACTTCATTTGCTTTCATATTCCCTCCCCCTTTCTTCTCCTCTTCCCCTCTCTTTCGTCTTTCTCCCTCTCCCATTTCTTTCCTCCCTTTCCATTTTTTATTTTTCTCTCTTCATCACTCCACCCAAACCCCAATCCCTTTAATCCCCTTGTTCCTTCTTTCTCTTGTGTTCTGTCTTTCCCTCTTCCTCAGGTCATAAATGTGGAGGAGAGCTCTGTCTCTTTGATGCCATCTCGGGTGGAAATCTCCCTTGTCAAGGCTGACCCAGGATCCTGGGCCCAGCTGGAGCACCCCAGTGCACTAGCTGAGAAGGCTAAGGCAGGGGTTGTGGTAGAGATGGATGAGGAAGAATCTGAGAATTCAGATGATCTGAGCTGGACAGAGGAGGAGGAAGAGGAGGAAGCAATGGGGGAATAGCGACACCAAACAGTTTAGTGTCTAGCTAGGACTCCAGTGACTACCTTAGACTCTGGTTGACCATGTGGTACCATAGAGCAGTAGGAAGCTAAAGAAGGGGAGAACAAGACTGTTCAAACCATACTGTTTTATCCCATAAATAAATCTTGTATTCTACAGTTTCACATAGTGTCATTCTCTCACCCTACTATGTAAAAGATATTCATTCCCCCAATTTCCTTGTGTGATTGACACGCATGTGAAAACAAGCACACGTACATGTCTTATGTTCTTTACAACCACCAGGTATTTACTCTGTGCCCAGTTATATGTTAGGTGCCTTAGAGATACCTAAGAAATAGATTTACTCATTCCTCTTGAGAAAATTATATACTGGCTGACAAGTCAAGGCTAATGTACATGAAATAAGAATACTGCTTATTATTAGATAGTGTTACAGTGCTAAATTGTATAGTATAAGTTTTTCTTTTTCTTTTCTTTTTTCTTTTTCTCTTTTTGGTGCTGGGGATCGAACTCATGACCTTGCACTTGCCAGACAGGCACTTATGCCACTGAACTAAATCCCTAGCTCTCTTTTTATCTTTTTAAATTATTTTCTGGAGAGTGTTTAAGAGCTATAGACATCAAAAGAATGGAGGCATTACATGGGTTGGAATAAAACAGAAGGCTCCACGGAAGAAATAACATTTTTAAAATTTTGTTTGTGGTACGGGGGAATGAGCTACATCCCCAACTTGTTTTTTTTTTTTTTTACCTTAATGGAATTTGTTTATTTATTTAAATAGTTTTGTGTTTTTGAAACAGGGCTCATTATGTAGTCTAGGCTGGCCTTAAATTCACTATATAGCCCAGGCTGGCCTCAAATTTATGGTGATCGTCCTGCCTCTCAGCCTGTCAAGTGCTAGGATTACAAGTGTGTACCATCCATCATTCCTGGCTTTGGTGATTTAGTCTTGAATATATTTTTTCCACAATTTTTTTATTAGTGAATATTGGTTGAATAGATTAATGGTGTCATTTTGGCAGATTTGTAAATCTATATAATTTTAATAACTTCTCCCCATTATTCTCTTCTACCATTCTCCCTACTTTCAAATTTTTAGGGGATTTAAATGCATATGATGTATTTTTTATCAGTACATATTTGCAATGCATAGTGATTACATTCAGCTTGGGAGTTTCATACATATACATAGGCATCCTGATCATTTTTACTCTCCTTGACCCCCGTCCCTCTTTCCTCAGATCCTTTTCCTATCTCTACAGAGTCTACCTCACTATTTTCAATGTGGCTCTTTAAATTTTTTCTATTTTTGAGTTGGGCATGGTGACACCTGCCTGTAATTTCAACACTCAAGAGGCTAAGAGAGGAAGATCACTGAGAGTTCAAGGCAAGCCTAAACTACACAATGAGACCTTGTCTCAAAAAAACAAAACAAAAACTTGTTTAAATTTTTAGTCTGAGAGATCATGGGACATTTAACCTCACTTATTTAGCATTATGGTCTTGAGATCCATTTTTTTTTGTCTTTTTGAGACAGGGTCTCGCTATGCAGTTCAGGCTAGTCTTGAGCTCACTTTGTAGCCCAGGTTGGTCTCAAACTTGCAAGGGTCTTACTGCCAATTGGTCTCAAACTTGCAAGGGTCCTACTACCTCAGCCACCTGAGTACTGGGATTATAGGCATGCACTACCATGCCCGGCTTGAGAGCCATCTATTTTTGATAAATTCATCCCTTCTGTTACCTATCCTTATATCCCCTGCCTCTCCCCTTATTCCCTTCTTCTTATCTAATAATAGTCTCTTTTCTACTTTTCTTATCCTCTTTTTTAGGTTCCATATATTAGAACATGAGATATTTATCTTTCTGAGTCTGTTTTATTTTGTTCAGCATGATCTGCAGATTCATCCTTTTTTTTCTTTTTTTTTCTTTTTTTTCATCCTTTTTTTTCTAAATAACAAATTCTTGAGTTTTTAATGACTGAATAATACTCCATTGTGTATAATATACAACACATATTTTTGTGCATTGACCTGTTGATGGGCATCTAGGCTGGTTCCAGATCTTGAATATATATTATGCTACAATAAATGTGGGTATGCAGTTATCCCTATAGTATGCTGACTTTAATTCATTTATTATCAAAGAGTGATATAGCTAGATGAAATAGTAGCTTTGTTTTTCATTTTTGGAGGGCACTTCCATACTGATTTTCATAGTGGCTATTGCTAATTTACATTCCCACCAGCAGTATAAAAGTTTCTTTTTCCCCAAATCCTTACCTGCAATTTTTTCCTTTTCTTTTGAATTTTTTTGTATTTTTGACATTAGCCATTCTGACTGGGGTGAAATGGAATCTCAGTGTGTGTGTGTGTGTGTGTGTGTGTGTGTGTGTGTGTGTTGGTCTTTGAGATAGGGTCTCGCTATGCAGTTCAGGCTGCCCTTGAGCTCACTTTGTAGCCCAGGCTGGTCTCAAACTTGCAACAATCCTCCTGCCTCAGCCTCTTAAGTGCGGGATTACAGGCGTGTGCCACTATACCCCGCTTCTCAGTGTGGTTTTGCTTTGCATTTTCTATTGTACAACTTGACACAGGGTGTCACAAAGTCAGTAAGTTGCCCAGCCAGTAATTGAACTTGAGATTCTCCTGCCTCAGCCTCCCAGAGTGCTGGTATCACAGATGTGCACCACCATACTGAGATTAAGA
This sequence comes from Dolichotis patagonum, assembly GCA_004027295.1. Classification (NCBI taxonomy): domain Eukaryota; kingdom Metazoa; phylum Chordata; class Mammalia; order Rodentia; family Caviidae; genus Dolichotis; species Dolichotis patagonum. The sequence continues at coordinate 3,929 of PVJX010048383.1, forward strand.
AGTATATTTTGGACCAGACATGGTGCATGCCTGTAATCACAGTACTCAGGAGGCTGAGGCACAAAAATTATGGCAAGTTCTAGGCCAGCCTGGGCTACAAAGTGAGTTCAAGACCAGCCTGAACTGCATAGTAAAGCCCTGTCTCAAAAAGAAAAAGAGAAATATATTTTGAATGGAAATGTGAATAAAAGGCATTTATTTGTGTGGGTATATGGAATAGTAGAGAGAATCAGACTGGGACAGAAAGTATTTCATTTTACTTTTTTAGTTTCTATGGGGCTAGGATTGAGCCCAAGGCCCTCATGTTGAGCTACATCCTCAGCCTCTTTGGGATTACGGGTGTGCACCATCAAGCCCGCCCCCTTTTTGGAGACAGAATCTGTGTAGTCCAGGCTAGCCTTGGACTCACTTCAGTCCTTCTGCCTAAACCTCCTGAGTGCCGGGATTACAGGTATGCACCACCACTCGCAGGCCAGATTAGGATTACAGGCATGTGCCTACATTGTCCAGCTCGTTCACACTTTCTCTCTCTCTCTCTCTCTCTCTCTCTCTCTCTCTCTCTCTCTGTGTGTGTGTGTGTGTGTGTGTGTGTGTGTGTGTGTTTGAGATGAGGTTTCTCTGTGCTGAATACTGAGATCATAGGCGTGCACCACCTCACTGGGTATAATGGAAATTTTTTCAAGTATGTACGTGTGATGCTGGGAATCAACCAACTCTTTGCAGAAGAATTCTGTCACTGAGTTTATTATGCCCTAGAATATAGATTTAATTTTAATTTTTTTTCTTTTTCTAATTCAGGGCCTTTGTACTGAGTAACCTTTTACATTTTGAGAACAGGATTTTGCTAAATTGCTAAATTGTCAGAGCTCAGCTTGAAATTGCAGTTCTTCTGCCTTAGCCTCCCAGAGTGCTTGTATTACAAGCATGCACTACCATGCCCAATTTAGATTCTTAATTAGAAAAGTGATCTTTTTTTTAGGTCTTCATTGAGTCATATTTACTCCCTTAGCAAAGTAGCCAAAAATCTGATGGTTGCAAACTCCAAGGAATATCAAACAAGGAATGTCACCAAACCTCAAATTATCTCAAGTTGTTTTCATCTTTTCCTGTCATCTCAGAGTCAATGAATTAAGGTGTCATGGGAGAAGGGATATGAGGTGTAGAGGATGGACATGGGCAGTAAAAGTGAGAGATTTCAGTATAGCATGGATGAGAATTTGGAGGTTGAGGAAAGATTAAGGGATGTGCTGGGCATAGTGGTGCATGCCTATTAATCCCAGCATTTGGGAGGCTAAGGCAGGAGGATTGCTAAGTTTGAGGCCAGCCTTGTCTGCATAGTGAGTTGAAGGCCAACCTGAATTGCATAGCAAGACCCTGTCTCAAAAAAGAACCAAAGAGGGGGAAGAAGATTAGGGGATATTAGAGAATGTGTCCAAAGATATGATTTCTACCTAACAGAGGTTTGATCAGAGGTAAAAGGGCTTCCTGCATCTCTAGGGTATTTATTCTGGCTTTGCTGTTATTTTATGGATTTGGAGTGCAAATAAAGTTTCCCTTTTGAACTGACCTCTTCAGAGTCCTTTTTTTCTCTTCAGTATTAGGGATTGAACCCAGAGTTCCATTCCTAGACTTTTGTTTTTAAATTTTGAGACAGGATTTTGCTATGTCACTAAAATGACCAATTGTCCAGGCTAAGATTGAACCTGTGACCCTACTACTTTAGCCTTGAAAAGTACTGGGATTACAGACATATATTTGTCATTGCACTCAGCTCAATCTTCTTTCTAATGCTGGCAGCTTTTAATCTTAGAAGTTCAGGGCATTATTCATTTCACAACAAAGCCTGCTCAGCAGATTTTTTTTTTTGAGACAGAGTCTTGCTATGTAGTGCAGGCTGACCTTGAACTAGCTTATGTAGCCCAGGCTGGCCTCCAACTGACAGTGATCCTCCTGCCTCAGCCTCCCAAGTGCTAGGATTACAGATGTGTGCCACCAGACTCTGCAAGTTGTATAGTTGTTTTGTTTTGTTTTGTTTTGTTTTTGGCTTCTTGAGACAGGGTCTCGCTATGCAGTTCAGGCTGGCCTTGATCTCACTTTGTAGCCCAGGCTGGTTTTGAACTCACAACAATCTTCCTGCCTTAGCCTCCTGAGTGCAAGTTTTACAGTTTTATTTTTTTTTATTTTTATTTTTTTATCGGTACCAGGGATCGAACTCACAACTGCCTGCTTGCAAGGCAGGCGCTTATGCCGCTGAGCTAAATCCCCAGCCCCTGTTTTACAGTTTTAATAAAATAGTGTACTAGTTCATTTTACATAGCTAAAGCCTAAGATGTAAGACATTTCAAGCAGGTATGTAACATGAATAACATCAAAAGCCATAGATCCATGATAAAAATTAACATACTAGGCATTATGCTAAGTGCTTTGCATGAGTTGTTTTTAATTCCCTACTTATTACATCATCTGCATATTTGCTCTCAGCATACATTTTTTTTTCATCACCTTTGATGCTTCTCATTTCTTCACATTGTGGGTTTTTATTTAGTGTCAGGAATTGAACCTAGAGACTTGTGCATTCTAGGTATCTGCTGTGCTACTGAGCTATATCCCAATGTCTCAGATTGTACTTTGTATCTGATCCCCCTTGCATCTTTCTTGAAACATTATAGTATTTTCTCTCCTGTTCATTCCCTCTCACTGTGATATTTTCAATAACATTTATACATGCTTTTCTCTCTAGTCTTATAGTTTCTTTTCAGTTCACATCCTTCTCCAGCTACTACTTAACTTCATTCTCTCCTTTATAGCCAAACTTCTTTTTTTCCCTGGAGATAGGGTCTCATTTCACTATTCCAGGCTGGCCTTCAATTCACTATTTAGCCCAGGCTGGCCTTGAACTCACTAAAGTCCTCCTGTCTCAGCCTCCTGAGTGTTGAGATAACAGTTGTGTGCTACTGTGCCCTGATCAAACTTCTTGACACAACCGTTTTCATTCATTTCCTTTGGAGGGGGTACTGATGCTTGAACTTAGGGCTGTATGCATGATAAGTATATCCTCTACTAATGAGCTACACTCCCAATCTCCCTTATTCCTATTCTGTATCACATTCATTTCTCCTCTCCTTTCCTCTCTTCTCCATCCCTCCCTCTCCTTCTCCTCCCCTCTCCTCTCTCCTCTTCACTTCTCTTTTCTCGTTTTTTCTTCTCTCTTTATCTCTCTCTGTGTCTATGTCTGTCTCTGTCTCTGTCTATCTCTGTCTGTCTGTCTGTCTGTCCCTCTCTCTCAGTACTGGAGATTGAACCCAGGACTTTTGTACCAAGCTACATTCCCAATGATATATATATCATTGTGGTACTGGGGATTGTACATGCTATGCAGAGTCTATGCCATTAAAAGGTAAGTCCCCAGCCCTCCTTTTTTCTTAATATTGTGATATCTCGGTTCAAAAAACTTAATTCTTTCCATGATTCTGGCCACAAACTGAATTGGAAGGATCAAATTCAGTGGTTAGGTTCAATGTTGAACTTACAGGGAAATTTGATTTGGTTTTTGTCTAATTCAGTTTGCAAGCAGAATTGTGGAAAGAATTGAGTATGTGAACTGATAACCACCATACAGTATAGTCATAGTGAAGTCATAGTTCAGAGTTTGTGGTCTCAGCTGTTTGCAAATTTCTCCTTTAAACCTAATACAGCGGCACAAGCACCTGCCTGGCCAGTGTAAAGTCGTGAGTTTGATTCTCCAGTACCAAAAACAACCCCTAGTAATTGTTCATAGAAACTCCCATAATTTTTCAGAATCTTCAAGTGCATTCCACAACTTTTTTTTTCTTTTTTTTTTGTAGGAAGTTCGCAAGTAGCTGAAAGTGTTAGTTTTTGCTGCTGATTGGCTGCTGCCCTGTAACCCATCTCTGGCAGATGGACCAGCAATCCTGCATCATAGCAGGTTGCTGTACCACATGAATCTATCTCCAGGAGTGTTCTTGTTTTTGTTCTTTGTAAGGCCCTAAGAACCCTAAGATGGGGGCTGGGGATTTAGCTCAGTGGCATAAGCATCTGCCTTGCAAGCACTTGGTCCAATAAAAAAAAAACCCTAAGATGCCACCAAAATGCCCGGTACATGTTAGGGCTTTTTTATTACAGTATTTTAATAAATTAAATTATATAACTATAATAGACATAGCATACTTAGGTTTTAAACTCTAACAATAGGCATTTTTCTGATCATATCTGAAATTTGAAGTTTTGTCACAATTCATGGCTACTCTAGGAATGTGGTCCCCATTAACTTCTAGGGTCCACTGGATATGTTTTTATTTTGAAACAAAGTCTTAGTAAATCAGTAAGTTGCCCAGGCTAGGCAATCTGTAGTGATAAGTTTACCTTTGACCACTAAGTCACTAAATCCAATAGATACTTTTAGTATTCATCTTACTTGACCCATCAAGGAAAATTTGGTTCATTCATGGTTCTTTCTTCCTTGAAATATTTTCATATGTTGTTTTTTGGTCCATCATTCCCCTTCATTGTCCTACTTCTATAACCATTTCCTTTAGTGTCTTTTGCAGGCTCCTGTTTTTCTACCTGGCCATTCAGTGATGTTCCTCAGTACTCAGTCATTTGTTCTCCTTATTTCTAGACATTCTCAGTTGTCCAGGACTTAAGAACCACCTACAGGAAGATGATTCACACACATTTTGTTTGTTTTTTTCAGACAGGGTCTCACTATGTAGTTCAGGGTGACTGTAAACTCACTATTTAGCCCACGCTGGACGTGAACTCCTGCAAATCAGCTCTGGAGTGCTGGAATTACAGGTGTGTGCCACCAGTCCCAGCAACTCTTACATTTCTATCTCTAGGCCATATCTGTCCCTTGAAGTTCAGATCTACTATGCAGTACATTAATAAAAATCATTATTCTTTCTTTTCTCAAAACTTTTCTTTCAGTTCATTAGAAAAATTGGTGTCATGGTTTATGTCAGTGGGCCCCAGGCCTCATGTATTTGCATTGTGCATTTGTGACTGGTTCATTGTCTAGTGCTTGGATTGATGGTGTCAGTGCTACACCCTCCTAGGGGGTGGAGCCAGGATACGATGTAATGGCAGGAAGAAGGTGTGTCTCTCTCTTTTGCCGGTTTCTGCTTGCTGTTTGCAGCCGCCATGAACCGCAGCCCCACCTTGCCACCCTGCCTTGGAGCCAACTGAGTATGGACTGAAACCTCCAAAAACTGTAAGAAATAAACCTTTCCTTTCCCAACTTTGGGCATCAGGTATTTTGCCTCAGCAATGAGTAGAAAATAACTAAGACAGTGGGGAGTTTTTTCTTTTCCTGGGAAGAGGGAGTATACATCTCTAAAATCCAATTTTATAATGCTTCAGTAAGGAAAATAAGATTTTATTTTTTAGTGTTTTTATTTTTTTAGCAGTGACAAAGTTTATTTGAAAAAGTGAGGCCAGGGATTTGGCTCAGTGGTGTAAATGCCTGCCTGGCAAGCGTGAGATTGTGAGTTTAATCCCTGGTACCACACACACACACACACACACACAAATAAGGCAATTAATTCCATTGGTGGATGAGTGTGGTTCACAGCCACAGAACGAGGGTGATGAACACATGGTGGCCCGCACCTGTGCCAAGTGCCTTCTCCTACACAATGAAAAAGTGAAGAGGGAGAGAGTAACTGATAATGAACTTGGTCTGAGTAAAAGAAGAAAAAGCAAAAGTATACCTTATAGGACGCAGCACAGGCTATTATGAGGAAAGTCACGATAGCCAGATTTTCTTGAGAGCCAGGTTGGCTGCTCTATAAAGTGATAACATGTCATATGTGGGTGCTTTTTGTAGTGCTAGAGATTGATCCCACTGTCTTATACATACTAGACAAGTGCTCTACCCTGAGCTATATCCCCAGCCTGTAAATTAATAACTTGTTTATCGTACAATTGTATCAGCTTCAGGATTAAAGGAGACTATATTCATTTACCTGAGAGAATACAGTATTTCGTTGAATGTCGTAGTACCAGGCACTTCTACCAGCATTATTTCACTTAATCCTCATAACTGTTCTGTGAGATAGGTATTGTTACCCCAAATTTCTATATATGAGGAAACAAAAGCAAAAAGAAGCAAATGACAGGCACAAAGAAGCAAATGGCAGGCTGAGGATGTAGCTCAGTGTAAAGAATGTGCTTAGTATGCTCTAGGCCCTGGGTTCAATCCCCAGTACTGCCAAGTGTGGTGTTGCACACCCATAATCCCAGCAATTGGGAGACTGTCTTAGTTACTTTTCACTAGTCGCTGAGACAAAATACCTGATGCCCAAAGTTGGGAAAGGAAAGGTTTATTTCTCACAGTTTTTGGAGGTTTCAGTCCATATTCAGTTGGCTCCAAGGCAGGATAGCATGGTGGGGCCACAGTTCATGGCGGCTGCAAACAGCAAGGCAGAAACCGGCAAAAGAGAAAGACACACCTTCTTCCTGCCATTACATCACATCCTGGCTCCACCCCCTAGGAGGGTGTAGCACTGACACCATCAATCCAAGCACTAGACAATGAACCAGTCACAAATGTACAATGCAAATACATGAAGTCTGGGGGCCACCGACATAAACCATGGCATTCCATCCCTGGACCCCAGAGACTCATGCATTACCTTTATATAAAAGACATTTAGTCCATCTCCAAGAGTTGCCAAAGTCCTAACATTGCTGAGAAGTCCAAGTCCCAAGTCTCCTCCAATATCTATGGCAAATGCTTAACTGTAACCCCCTGTACAAGTGAAACAAGGTTAAACATTTCTGAAACCCAAAGGCACAAAATAAACATCACCATTCCAAAAGTTACAAACAGGGGAATATAAAGTATTGGAAACAGAGCAAGTCCAATATCCAGCAGGGCGAACATTAAGTCCTAGATTTCCATGCTCAGCATTTGAAGCAATCTGGTTGCAAGCTCCAAAAGGCTTGGATAATTCCACCCCCACGGCACTTCCAGGGATTTCAGCTCCCACAGCTTTTCTCTTAAACCTTCTCTGCTCAGTTTTTGCAGCTTTCCTTGGATGATCCATGTTCTTGGCTTTTCCAAACTTCTGGGGTCTCCATTGCACCTTTGGCTTCACCCTTACATCTTTACAAATTGCCCTCTCAGGGGCACACTGGTTGGCCTCCCAGGCCCTTTGCAATCGAGGTGGAAGCCTTCTTACCCTCAGAATTTGTGCATTTTCCTTGTACCTAAAATCAGCACCATGTGCATGCCACCAAGGCCTGCTGCCAGCTGGAGCAGTAGCCAGGCTTTTCTCTCTCTTGGCTGTAGGGGTCCATTGCCTAGATCGCTGGGCTCTGTGGATCCGATTGTGAAGAAAAGCTTTTCTCTGGGTATGGAAGTCCCATTTGACCCAGCTATTCCGCTTCTAGGCATATTCCCAGAAGAACTGAAAACATCATACCACAGTGATATATGTGCACCCATGTTTATAGCAGCACAATTTGTAATAGCCAGATCTTGGAAACAACCTAAGTGCCCATCAACTGAGGAATGGATAAAAAAGTTGTGGCATTTTTATACAATG
>PVJX010048384.1:0-11496 GCA_004027295.1 Dolichotis patagonum
ATATATTTCCCTCTTCAGACAGCTTTCATCATATCTCACATATTACAGTAAACTGTTTCTGCATTTGCATTGAACTGTAGGTACTATTTTATTTCTTCTTTAATTTCATCTGTAGCCCCCTGGTTGTTCAGAAGGTTGTTATTGAAGTTCCATGTTTTTATGAAGGTTTTGCAATTTCTTTTGCCATTATTTTCCAACTTCAATATGCTATGGTCAGATATTATGCCTGGGATAATTTCAATACCTTTGCATTTACTTAAGAATGATTTATGGGTTAATATATTGTATATTTTGGAGAACATCCCATATATAGCTGAGAAGAATGTGCATTCTGATGTGGTTGGGTGGAACACTCTGTAAACATCTACTAAGTCCAATTACTCACAGGTATGCTTCAGTTCTATTATTTCTTTGCTGACTTTTTGTCTAGTTGATCTATCTATATGACAGAGGGCTGTTAAGGTCACCTGTAATAATTGTGTTCTTGTATATTTGGTTTTTCATGTCCTTTAGTATCTGTCTTATACAGTTGGGTGCTCCTGTGTTTGGTGCACATATATTTATAATTGTTAGTTCTTCATCTTGAATTTTTCCACTAATAAGTATGTAGTGACTTTCTTTATCTCTTTTAATCATTTTAGGCTTGAAGTTCACATTGTTTGCAAATAGAATAATTACCCTTGCTTTTTTCTGGGTTCCTGTTGAATGGAGTACTGTTTTCCATCCTTTGACTTTTAATCTATTGAGTTTTCTTTTGGGTCAGATGTGTTTCTTGTATACAGCTTATTGTTTGATCCTGTTTCTTGATCCATTCTTTCAACCCATTTGTTTTGATAGGTGAATTGAAGCCATTTATATTTATGGATATAACTGACATGTACTGGCTTGACTTTGCCATGCTATGGTCCAGTTGTTTGCTTTCTGCTTTTCTCCTTTGTTTAGTTGCTTAAGCTGCCTGGTGGTTTCTTTCTTTTGTTGTTCTGGAGATTGTGATCATTTTTATCTCTTTCTAATATTTCTTTCAATACTCTTTCTAGGTTTGCTTTGGTAGACATGAATTTCTTCAGTGTTCTTTTCATGGAAGTATCTTGTTTCTCCACTAAATTTGAATGAAAGTTTTTCTGGATATATCAGTCTAGTTTGAAAGCTGTTTTCTTTCAGGTCTTGAAATATCTCTCTCCAATCTCATCTTGACTTGAGGGTTTGTGTTGAAAAGTCTGCCATGATTTCAATGGGCTTTGCTTGATCGATCAGTTGTGTCTTTTCTCTGACAGCTTTTAATATTTTGTTTTTATGCTGCATGTCTGGGATCTTAATTATTATATGTCTGGGTATACATTTATGTTTGTTGTGATTGGTGTTTTATATGCCTCACTTATCTGTGTAGCAGATTTTCCCCATATATGTGAAATTTTCTGCTATTACTTCTGTAAATATTTTAGTTATGTCATTTGCATTGACTCCTTCATCTTTACTGATGCCTATACATATTATATTGCTTCTCTTGACATCATCTTGAAGCTTCTGGCTTGTCATTTCATGCTGTCTTGTTATTTTTAAAAGTTCTATCCTTTCCTGATCGCTAATTGCCATCCTGTCCTCAAGGTCTGAAATTTTATCCTCAGTTTCATTTAAATGGTTTTGCATACTTTTAACAGAATTTTTTGTTTCTTGGATGTCTGTTTGAGTTTTTTTCATGAAATCTGCTTGTTTTCTATATTGTTCATTCAAGGTTTCAGTCAGTTGCCCATGCTGCTGTATGTTTTTATCTTTTACTTCTCTAGCTGCATTGAGCAACTCCTTTACTAAGGCTGTTAGTTCTGTCTTTACTTGAGATGTTGCTTCTAATTTGCTTTCCTCTATAACCTCATGGAGTTTTTTTGTTTTTTTTTTGTTTTTTTTAATTTCATTTGTTATCTTTTCAGAGTTTTCTGATGTGTTACTTTTGAAATCCTCTATTTCAATGTCTCCTCTACTTGCTCCTGGTGGACTAGATATTTGGGATTGTATTTTGCTTTTTCATTTTGCCATTTTCTCTTTTGGGTTAATATTTGGTCCTTCAATCCACTACCACTTTTGGGTAGTGGGGTCCTACTGTAAAGTTGATGTTTATCCAATTGTTGGGTCCCACAATGAAGAGGTGGGCCAGTCACCTGAATTCCCCTTGCATGGCCTGTTGGGTGAGTCCTATATTCTTTCTAGGGAACAAGCCTAGGAGTACTAATGGAAATCAACCTCTAGTTCCCGCTGTTATTATGTGTTCAGGTTGTTCAGAATCACCAGATCTCCCTGATTATAGTGTTTGTTTCAGTTGGGATGCTACTGTGTCTCTGGGGGTCACACAGGCCCCTTAACTTTCTCCATGTTGGGGGAGGCCTTAATGGCACCCTCCTCAACCTACATGGCATTCTCTGTGTGAAGGAATGACTCACCCCCCCACTTGCCAAGATCACCTATGGCCTACTTCTGGAGGGAGCTTCCTGTTTGTTCCTGTTTACCCACTGAAGTGGGAAAACTCTATTTCTATTTTAGGGTCAAACTCGCCTCGATGATGGAAGGCTGCTGAGTTCTTCTGCTTGGATGAGGTGTTCCGAGTCTCTCCTCAACATTGCATGGTTAATCCACTGCAGTCCAATGCTCTGGGGGGAGGTGTGGAAGCCAAAGAGCAACTGCAATACTAGGTCCAGGAGGTGGGGTATTCCCTGAGGCAACAGTGGGACTGAGGGGTACGCATTGCAGGCTGGAGTTCCTAGGTCTTAAGGTGGCTTTCCAGGACTGTGGGGACACAGGAAGGGCCTGATTCTGACCTGATCCTGCCTGCACCACTGGCTGGAGTTCCCAGATTCTGTGAAGTGGTCTGCTGGGACAGCCAGGGTCATGGGTGGGTCCTGGGTCTAGCATGGCCCCATGTGTGCTGCTGGAGTTCCCCATCTTTTTATTTTTTGACAACTAATTTCAGTTCTTGGAGGTTTCAGTCCATACTTAGTTGGCTCCAAGGCAGCGTGGCATGGTGGGACAGCCATTCATGGCTGCTGCAAAACCACAAGCACTTGTTCTTAAACAGACTAATCTCATAATTTCAGCTAACCTTCTACTCAAAGTGATTTCTAATTTGATTAAATCTTTTGTTCGTCCCTCTATGTTTTTTTTTTTTTGCTCACTTAGATTATTTCTCTCTGATGTCTAATTTATTTATTCTAAAAAGCAAAACAAAAACAAAAGTTAAAAAAAAGACTATTGAATTCTTGAATGTGTCAATTTATTTGTTCCATAGGACATCAAGGATTCTCAGCTGTTACATCTTCAGGGATTGTTTATATTTTGATTTTTTTCTGTTCTAAAATTAAGACTTTATATTAAGTGATTGTGTAATTTTACTTGCAAAACTTAAAGTGACAAAGTTATACAATGAAAAATTTAAACAGGGTAATTTGAATAACTAGCACTTATCTGGTACCACTTAAATTTGAGAATGTTGGATTATTATCCATATCTTGGCTTTAGTTCCTTGTTCTGTTGTATTTGCTTATTTCTGACTATGACTTGAGCAACTGTGATTCTAGCTTTGGTGGGCACTGACACTGGTGCCTATGCTCAGGCATCCCCTACTACTGTGTTTTTAATAGTAGATCAACATAATGTTTTCAAAGCACCCTCATGTTCACATGCTCACCATTTGTTTTTCTCACATACAGAAATATTCATTGGGTTAATAATTTATTATGTTTCTAAAGGATCCAGTTGTTTGGTAGGAGATCCCCCAGATAATTCAGTCTTAATGCCTACACCCAAAGTATTTTTAAATGTTACTATTTTAATATAGACAACTCATGTTTTAGATTTCAACACATTTCTTCACAAAATCATTTGCTTAATGACCATAAAACTTTTTCAGAATAAACTTAGATGCCTGTAAATCATTATATTTTCTTTTTATAGGAAGGCAATCTAAGAACTAACAATGAACTTTTCATTTTATTCTCCTTTCATGCAAATGCCATTAAAAAGAGCTATAACAAATTCACAGATTGTTTGAAGTATTAATAGCATATTTCTTAAAATTGTTTTTGCAGTCATTTAAGGAACAAATTATAAGTAGAATAACTATCACATGCATAATGTTTTGTACTTAAAATTTTCAGAGTAATACTTAGCATATAGATACAGAATGTTGGAAAATTTAAGACAGCAAGATAATTAATGAATATCAAGTCATACCAGAATTTTGAAAAGAACAATTCCATGTAGAAAATGAACATGCATGCATTCTTTCAGATAGTACCTTCTAAGTGAAAAAATAAAGCAGCTTTTTTAAAAAAAATTCAAAATTGTAAATATAGTTGATGATTGTAAAAGTCAATCAATTCTTATGTCCTTTATCTCAGCAATATCCATATTCTTTAATATTTTCTTAGGTATTTGGGAGATTTTATTTTTTGAGAGCTTTCGTTTTTAAATTTCTTTTTTTTTAGGTTTTTGCACTATTTTAAATTTTCAGCATTATTTTTTCAACTGACTCTGTTACTATGCTTTTAATCTTAAGACTGTTTCAACATTAAAATGTATTGACAAGTGAACCTGAGCTTAGTTTGCCCATCATAATATAAAAATCTGGTTTATTTATGAAGTCCATTATTAGGAAGATTTGTGTATTTAGAAGTAGGGTATGAATAAACCTCAACACCAATACAGTGCAGTTAATTATGTTTTTATTTGTCAACTTGTCTAAAAACTCTCCTAAATGCTAAAATCAGTATTATGTATTAGTGAATTTTAAGACAATCATACTTACTTAAAAATCAGTATGAGACTTATCCATTATAAATTGAGTACTTTTACATTATTAAAGTGACAAAATAATTTGTACTGTGTAATAATTCCATTTAAAAGCTAGTATTTTGGTGAAGTTATCAAATTTTTCCAGCTTTTTTCACAATTAATTTATATTTTTCAAATTATTTTAATATTCAGGTCCTTCCTACCTATAATTATTTAGCATACTTTGAGTTAATATAATTATCAGTTATAATTCATTATTACTATAAATTATTTTAATGTTGAGTGTATGAGTTGGATAATTTAAAATGATTAATTATCGAATTTTTTCTTATGAATATCTAATGTGCCATTCTGAAATGGCCAATGAATTTTTCACTTCTTATATATTTTGATTACTGATTTATAAGAAATAGATTAGGGCAGGTATTAGGCATATGTTGGATTTGACTAATACTTTTGACTATAGTTTTCCTAAAACTTATTGTTATTGTCTTATAAAGTGCATGTGCACAAAATATAGGTATGAAAATAAAATACTGTGGGTAGAGGAATGCTATGAAAATTAATGGCAATTTATCCACTTATGAATTTATAACTGTTAAGTCAGAAAATGAGCACAAAATCTCAAATATGATGCATCCTTATATATCTAGGAAATTTTCATTATCCCAAGGTCAATGATTCATTTTGTTAAAAGAAAAACAAAACAAAAATATTATAATATTCAAGAATTGAGACTTTTTTACATTGCCCCTGAAATAAAAAAGTATATAATCTATATTTTGTTATAGCCATTTCTATTTAAAACATAGATATTATGCATCTGTCCTAGATAAGCCTGTCTCTTTATTCATATGGCAGTCAAAATATTTTCATATTAACAGACTAAATAAGAGGTAAATTCAAAGACCAAATGGTTTATTATCTCTTTAAGAGGAAAATGAAAAAGTTTTCATTTGAAAATATCTAAAAATGTAGATTTTGTTTTAAAACATTGTTATTTTACCATATGAAAGGTAATTTTGATTATACTAATATCTATTAATATTCTATAAAAATCTTATGATTTATGATTTGTTATTTGTTTGTAATTGTATAATTGATCCTCAGTTTAAAATAAGCTATGTACATATTGTTTATTTTGTTCCTGTAATGTGGATTGAACCTAGATTTTTTTAAAAAAAATTTTATTTAAAAAGAAAAGAAAACAAAACAAACAAAATAGGAGAAAAAAGGGTAGCAACAATACAAAATTCCAAAGAAAAAAACAAAAAGAGCAAAAAGTACTAAGAAATCATTACTTAATAACTTACATACTGTCATCTTGGAAATAGTTGTTCAAGTTACAAAGTTAAAACATACAAAGTACACATTCAAGCAAGGAGACTGTTAACAGTTCTGCTCCTTGATCTAAAAAAAAAAAAACATTAATTAAACATACATGCAATTATATCCTTTAGAGTACCCTCTTTTTCTCTCTTTTTGACAGTAGCAATTACACATTTTGGGTTTTATTTCTCCTACAGTTCTTATTACTTTTTACACAGAGACACAATGTGATATTCATAAATATGATTCTTATTTATTTCACTAAGGAGGATAGTTTCAAGTTGTATCCATTTACCTATGAAGGCCTCAAGATCATCCTTCTTCATAGCTGAGTAATACTCCATTGTATAAAAATACTACATCTTTTTCATCCAGTTGATGGGCATCTTGGCTGTTTCCAAGATTTAGCTATTACAAATTGTGCTGCTATGAACATGGGTGCACATATATCACTGTGACATGATCTTTTTCTGTTTTTCTGTTAAAATACCCGGGAGGGGAATAGCTGGGTTGAATGGAGCTTCCACTCCTAGTCTTCTGAGAATTCTCCATACTGATTTCCATAGTGGTTGTACCAGTCTACACTCCTACCAACAGTGGAGCAGTGGAACCTACACTTTTGAAAGGAGATACATCCTTGTCACATTTTATTTCTTTAAGTTAGAGACAAGGTCTCAATAAGTTGCTCAGGTTGAGTTTGAAATTTTTCTGACTATATTTCCCTGACTACTGGGATTACAAGTATATGTCATCATGCCTGGTCTGTTTATCATTGTTTTCAGGCCTTTGAGCATTAGAAAATAATAAATTATATTTATAAATGATACATATAGAATTGTGATTAAGACATCAGAAAAACATGTATGTTTTCATTGTGTTATTTAATCTACATTCATTTTAAGAAAACTATAATGTATCTCATAATTATATATTTTCAATGTACTGAGGAATAAAATTTCTCCTTGTTTTTAAAGATATGGCTCATGGTCATATGTTCAGGCGTGTTTTGGAATTCATGAATGACTAAACATTATCTTTTTATTGTAATGCTTTGAGACCTCACTGTCTTAACTTACCAACATTTGCCCCAAAGGATTTGTTTAATTTACAATTTTATTCACATTTGTTTCCTTTTTTCAGAAATATGATTCAGAAATGTGCTGTAACAGTGAAACAGAATAGTTACTTTCAAAATGATGTAGGTATATAAGTATATATTATTTGTCAGAAATCACTCAAGTAATTTTCCCTAGTAAGTCACTTAATAACTGCAATGAAAAGGCTTTTCTTATTAAAATAATTAAAACATTTTAGTAAACTGAAGTAGATTGATTATTATATTTTTTCTTTTACAAAATTCCACAAAGTTACTGAATACTACAAGGAGATATTTACAAAAGTATTTTGCTTTCAAGAGCTCCACTTTAAAAACTTTCTATTAATCATAACAAATTTGTATGGAATATTTGAGATTTGCAATAAAATAAAAGAAGTACATCACAAATGTCATAAAATAATCTTTGCTAAAGTTGGGTACAGCCTAATTTCCATTTCCATTTACCATAAATGTTATTGAAAAACAGGCAACAGATTGAAATGAAACATTTGGCACATATTTTACACAAAGGTAACTAATCTCCAAGATGTGTAAATATTTCCTGCAATGAAAATAAAGAAAATAAAAGACACCCCATTAAATAATTAGCAAATACTTGTGAATGTGAGAGCAAAACAAAATGAATAAAACAGTCAATAAGAAGGAATATCATCTCATTAAGAAAAAGCAAATGCAATTTAAAACATTATTTGCATAATTTAAAAACAATGAGATTTTGACAATGACAAATGGTATTGCAAGTAAAAAGTGAAATGTCTCTACAGAATGTACTTTAAAGCTAGTATTAAAATATAAATGTGCATATTTTATATCTGGGCTGTAATATTGTTTTGATTATTTTCTAAAGCTTTGTCTCTGTGGATACGTAAGAAAATATGTACACTAATGACTTAGGAAACATTTTTATCAATGATAAAAATTTGAAAAAGTATGCATGTATCTAGATTATTAGAAAGTGATTAAATTACTTCAGGGCATAGCCATTCTAGTACTGCAATATAAAAATGTATTCATATATGCTTTATGTATGCAATATGTATTTGTAATGTTTATAAATATGAATATACCAAATTTAAGATAGCATATCAATTTTCTAATAAAAGATGCATGGAATGATACTTTCAATTTATACACTTAAATATATGCATATAAGTGAAGAAAATGTGAATATACACACAAAAGAGACTAGTAAATACTGAAATTGGATGAGAGTTTGGAATTAGTAGCTCTCAAAATAATCATTAAATTTGAGAGTTTGTTTTAATTTTGTTATAAACACATTAATGATACATACTGGGATGAATGGAAAGGTACCGCTAGACTTGTCAACCAGCAAGAATGTGGAGTAGAAGAAAACAAAGAGGAGGATGTGGTGGAGGAGGAAGAGGAGCAGGAAAAGCAGGATCACTGTACTCATCTTTGGAAGCCAGTCTGTGCTTTCGAATTTATGAATAAGATTAAGGAACTCATTTAATGTACTAGGTTTCTTAATGACTTTTCCTGTCTCATGAATCACACAATTGTTTCATATTTTTTTCCTGATACTTCACCAATATATGACAATATGGCCCATGGATGTTAAATTAAACCAATTGTCTATGCAAATAACTGATTTCAGCCTCTTCAAAACTTCATTTCAACATTTCAAGCACGCGGTCGTGAGCTGGATCCCCGGTACAAAACAAAAACAAAAACAAAAACACAAAACAAAACAAAAAAAGCCACCTTCATTTCAGGAATAGGATTAATTCTGTAAGAGAAATTTTGCTTCTTCGATGAATGATTTAAGACAATTGCAATCTTCTCTAGAGTATATAAATAGTGAACTATACAATTATATGTACATTCTTGTGTAACATTTTCCTAATTCTATAGTTATTTGGAAATGGAAAAACTCAAGCTGAGTCATATGGTCTGATAAAATTTTCTTGCACATTTTGTATATGCATTGCCTGCTCCCATCCCAAGTACAGAAACAGTGCTCCTCATTGTAAAAATACATCCATACACATTTTATCAGTATTTTTTTATTTTAAGCCATTTGATACCAGTAGCAAATTTGTATAGTATTTATTTTATTATTTATCTCTCCATTGCAGGTAATATTTTAGAAATCAAAGGATAGTTTTGCTCTGCACTCAGTAATGGAATCTTCCATTGCAGAAGATTCTCTGCAATCTTCTATAATGGAAATCCACAATCAAAACAATCCACTTATTTTATGAAAATTATTCTTTAGGATAACACTATACAAGAAGAAAAATAAAACAGAACAAATTTGTAAAAGTAAATATCATTTCATATTGATTAAATCATATTATTTGTACTATAATCTTAATAGTAGAACTATGTTAGAAAATAAAATCTTCTACACTCATGAAATTATAAGTTAGTGATGAGAAGTTTGTTGCTTAGGTCATTGAAGTATTTATTGAAAAAATAAATATTTCACTCATCACAGTAAATAACTAAGTGCTTAATACTTATTAAAATGTGATATACTTATAGCATCCCTTAAGTGTAATATATAGAAGTGAACATATGTTATGACTCATTAATAAGAGATGGCAAAATACAGATATTAAAATATAATAATGCTAGTGTTTTAATCTCAGAGTTGATTAGAATTAAAAGAAGTATTACATAATATAGCAGGTTTGTTTTAAAAAGATAAACCTATTCAGAAAAATGTGAAATGTCCACATTGAGTTAAATTATACTGAAAAATGTGAAATGTCAACATTAGTTGAGTTAAATTATACTATATTGTCCATCAAAAATACAAGATATGATGAAATAAAAAGGACACAGCCACTGACAGATACTTACAAAGGAATGTGAATAAATGGCCTAATGCACATCACTTCCTGTGTGTTTATATCTCAAAAACAATATTCAATATATTTTGCTCAATTTACTAATAAAATTGGTATTACATAAGTTAATGCCATCAAAATAGTCTCAAGCATACACTTGAGAGTGATGTTAGCATTATGTTAATCCATTCATATAATATCTATTCATATATCATCCATCTACATCTGAGTTTTTAAAATTTTTATCAGGATTTTATTCAATTCAGTAGTCATTACTAATGCTTGCCAATGAGGATAAACATTTTATTTAAACATCTACAAGAAATCTGTGTTCCACTTTTTTACTGAAATTATCATTTTACCATGGTATATATATTTTAGATCTTCTTTTATAGTAACTCATTTATGAAAATGACTGAACAATTACTCATTTGTTCTAAACCAAGCAATTTGACTACATCAGTTTTTATTTGTAGCAAATAGAATGAAATATATGTTCAGATGTTTTAGTATTTTGCTTATTACAGAATTATTTCTCAGTACCACTGAATGAACCCAAATCCTCTCACTAAGATACCTCTCTAGTCCTTTTTAAAATTTATTTATTTAATTTTTACTGTTACGCAAAGTCTTGCTCTCCCCTAAGGTAAACAGGAATCCAACTTGCAGCCCTTCTTCCTCAGTTTCTCATTGTCCCACAGTGTTCTTCAAGTGTCACTAAAACACTTGTTCTTCAAGGAATATTATGAAATTATCATTGGTCTTCTACAAATATGGCAGATGTGATGAATGTTTAAAAAATAGCAGTTCCTTTCCTCATCTTCTTTTCTAATGGAGAAGCATAATAGTCTTCACTAAAGCTAGAAACAGGCATGAAACTTGTCTAGGTCAAATAAATGTTTTGGATGTGATACAAAAGAATACTCATAGAATGCAGTCTCATGGCTAAACTTTTCCTTCTCTTCCCCCACTATTTTCATGAGAAAACCTACTTCAAGAAGGATGAGTATGATGATAGATTCTATTGTAGACTTGGATCTACTTCTCCTTTTGATGCCAAGCTCAGGAACTCAGCCTAGATGATGGTAACCTTGGTTAACACAGAAATGTAGAAAAGAAGTGATGAAATTCTGTTACTGAACTGTTGTTTACACATAGTCAAAGCTAACTCAAACACAGCTGATGTAAATGGAAGAAATTAACTTTTCTCAATAATCAGCACTATTAGGGAGAAAATCAACTATTTTTTGTCTTTCTAATTAACTTATAGTCTTTCTGTCAGTAGTGTTAGAAATTAGAGGCCAGATTTAAGCTTATTTTTACTGTTAAATATAGTACATGAAAATTGTTATAATGATAGTTTTAAAAGTTAGAGTTATGCACTGCAACAGCCATATATAAACACATACTCTAAAGAATTAAGTGAACAGAGTGGACCTACAAAATAGTATTTTT
>PVJX010048385.1:0-11495 GCA_004027295.1 Dolichotis patagonum
AAGTGCAAGCTTCTCATCCTAGGAAGCAGCACCCAGGACATATTCTATTGGTCAAGCAGCCACTGCATCCATTCAGACCCAAGAATAGGGGCACAGACCTCACAATTGGATGACAGAAATGTAAAAAAAAAACATGTATTTGCCTCCCTTTTAAATTTTATTTCCTGCCACTACCATCGTTCATGCTATCTGTGTTTCGCGATCCCAATTACTGCAATTACTTCCAATTACTTCACGTGCTTCTGGATCTCAAATACAATAAATTATTGTTTTCCTCCCCTCTTCCTCCTCCCCTGCCTTTCCTTTTTAAATTTTTTTCCCTTGTTTTCCACCTGATCACCCAGAAGACCATACTTTTAGTAAACATATAGTGGTATATTAGAAATGAGTCAAAGTATGCTTTTTATTTGAAATATTTCCTAACTCTGTTCACTAACTAGTTAAGAACTTTTATTTTTCTGAATACCTACTGTGTCATCTGAATATATTGCTTCTTAGTCAGTTTTAGCATAATGCCTAATTGTGAAAATTGAACAATTATCTGTCAAATGAGTTAACTTGGGAGAACTAGGGGAAAACTATGGAGAGACTGAAATAATCCTGGAGTTTCATCTCCACTCTCCAACATTTGTATCACTTTAGATAAGTTACCATATTCAGTTTCCTTTATTTTATCTTGACTTTCAAAGAAAATAGAACCTTTTCAAAGACAAATTAAGTATATCTGTTTTATGAACTTCACAGGAACACATGAGAATAAACAAACATTGTATATAAAAGTACCTTACATACATATTTGCTAGTAAAATATTCACAATATTTAGTGGAAAGTTAGTTATTTTCTTTGTGAAACACTTGACCAGACAAAATTGTGAACTCTTGACCAAAAATATTATTCTAGGAAAGAAATTCTTACGTTGTTTTACTAGAGTTAAAAAATTTTCAAAACCCTCCTTGAGGGAGCAAACCTTTGGACCCTTGAAAATCCAGATCCTTAAGGAATGTGCCCAGCTGTGCAGTTATCATAGGAAAGCAGGAGATGCTGTGTTTCTGTAAGTCACCTGCCCTGAGCAGCAAACGTTTGTAAGAAATATAAATCAACTCTGCCAGTTATGAAGAAAAAGAGGTTTATTTTATATTTTTCATGCAGTTTGAAAAAGAATACTTGAAAATATCTTTTTCTTATGTGAGGTCCTTCTGGTGACAGTGCGTGTGAAAGCTGCTATCCTAACACGATGCTACTTCATTTGAAAGAAAGTAGCTCTTTTCATTATGTGGGAAAAATGAGAAAAATGTTTTAAGAGAAATTACTGACCTGAAAGATGGGGAGGGAGAGGGAATACTGAGGTGGGATTGTGCATGAGGAGAAAGTGTAGTTTGATTCATGACTTTCAAGGAAAATAGACCAGGCAGGTTTCACTAAAAAAGAAAAGCTGGGAGTTCAGAATGCACAAGAGCTACACAGGGAGACAAAAGTTAATTCTATGAGAATGGATTTGTGTGTGTGTGTGTGTGTGTGTGTGTGTATGTGTGTGAGTGTTTATAACAACTACAGAGGAAGCATCAGTGATAAAGTGAGGTAGTGTAGAGAGCATTATGAGCAGCGTGCTGCCTGTATGGAGGAGGAGTGTACACAAGAGCAACATCTTAAACAGGGAAAATCTGTGCTATGATATTGTCAAGGAACTGAAAGGTGATTCTTTCTGATGCTGTCTGCAGTCAGGGCTGTAAAGTCATATCTAAGGGGAATTGCATGGAATCAAAAGGCAGGAGTAAGTTCTCAGTAACATACATGCAGAAAGGATAGTACAGGAAGAATATATAAAATAAAAACTATGTAGTCTTCTAATATGGTCTTCCCTTGTTTTGGGATGAACCTTAATTATTTCATTATGTGGGAGAGATTATAAATTGTTTTGAGTATACTTTACATTCTTGGCAATTATTGTATGCCAATGATGTTTGTTATATTGTGGTCTGGCTTAAAATTAAAATACTATTAAATTTGGAGAACTGGTATTTATTATTAAAATTGTAATTGACATACACATATATAATTATACATAAATATGTGTTATACTGTAACATTCCCTCACATATATGAGATATAACTAAAATAGTGAACATTTAAGTTTTTAAAAATCATACAGTAAAAGACATTGTCTTAGTTACCTGTTTCATTGCTGAGACAAAATAGCTGACACCCAAAGTTAAAAGAGGAAAGGTTTATTTAGCTCACAGTTTTAGAGGTTTCAGTGCATGGCTGGCTGGCTCCAAGGCAGGGTGGTTTGGCAGAGGGGTATTAGAGAACAATTTATGGAGGTCAGGCTGTAATAGAGGAACAAGGGAGACAGGGGACTATCTGCCTCTTATATTGTGTGCAGATTACCTGCCCTAGAGCAGGTGTAGCACTCACACCCTTAATCTCAGTATTGGACCATGAATCAATCACCAACTAGATTCAGCCTCCCACCTCAGCCAAAAGGGGCTCTGGGGGATATCTAGACATAAACTGCAGCAAACGCATTACTATTAATTCCCCTTGCTTTGAAGACAGTTATCTCATTGTTTTTGCCACTTACCGGAGCAGTTCTGGAAGAATTCTTTTGTGTGTGGTTTTATGAGTTGTGATCAAAAATAAGGTGAATGCTGCTGCCAGGTGCCATCAAATGAAGAGGGAGGTTCATAAAAACCTTGCAGCATGTTCATCTACTTATTATAGGACTAACAACGGTGAGCAATCACCTGCCCTCGATAGTCTCACGAGAGCAGAGACTCTCACTCACGTTATCACTTACATTGACACCAGGAAAGAAACACAAAGCCATGCTGAGTAGGAGTCCAAAGGACTCTGATGTTACCAGTCCTCAACCTTGTCTATCACTGTTCTATAGGACAGGCGGCATTCAGCAGGGTCCTCTCGAAGTTTATTTTGCACTTCTCCTGTGCTTCATTTTTCTCAAGCAATAAGGTATCCTACAATATTATCGATGTGAAAGATTTTCAAATATTAGTATGATTCTAAACAACCAGAAATAATTTTTCAAAAGAGTTCCATAGAAATAATTTCAAAAGGTTTCCCTGGGAAAGCAATAAGGTTTTCAAGGATAAATCAGACCTTTTTGAAATAAGTAAGAGGAGAAATTTCAAGGGTTTATTGTTATGAGTTTCATACACATTTAGACAGTCAAAATCACTTTATATTGTGATTTAACTATAAGATCTCCTGATTTTGCTTGTAAAAGTGATGTTCAAACTCACTTATGCTTGCTTGTAAAGCATCTTTCAAATAGAAAGGATTTGGAATTTTTTCCTTAAAGCAAGATATTATACAGTAGTTAAAGTTCCCTTGAACCAGACTTCCTATTTCTGTTTGATACTACTCCTTAAAATGTTCTATTTTATGTACAAAATTTTTCCCTGGTAAAATAAAGACAACTTTGTTGAATCATTACTAAAGTCAACTGGAAGCAAGTCAGAAAGTTATTTCATCCATTGTCTACTTCATTATTTGAATCCTGCTTCTGCTATTGGTCAAATTGTTTTCTACATTTATTAATTTACTCATATAGGCCTAGATTCATATGACCTTGAGAATTAAACTATATTCGATTTCTATAGGTCTAACCTCCAGAGTCACTGGGATGTGACTGCACAAGTTAGAATTTACATGAATATGCACTCACATTTCAAGAGATGAGAGTCTCATTATTGTGCCCAAACTGGAGTGCAGTGGCTACTCACAAGGACCAGCCTGTTACTAATCAGTGTGTGTAACCTGGTGACACCCAGGTCCTGGAATATTACCATACTGATGCCAAATTTAGCACAGACAAGTGATCAGCATAGTACACTGCTGCCCCAAATTTCAATGCCCAAGTGATCCTCCTCCTCCTTAATATATGGTTCAATAGGTACACACTAATATGCTTAGTTAAAACATATCTTCTATCACTGTAATTTTCTGAAAAACTACATGTGTTGCTAAATATTATGCATAACAACTATAATTTTTATAGATATATGAACAAATATACTAATATAGAATTTTAAACTAGCTATTTAGTATTTATATAATATATACAGAAACAGAGAGTATGTATTCTATGCATTGATACACATAGATCAATTGTTGTCAAACCATCTTGTCCAATAAGGTAGGTATTACCTGTGGATGCAGTTGAACACTTTAAATGAAGCTAGCATGACACACTGCAGTAATAATACTTTGGATATATATTATTAAACTAAATATCCTAGTAAGATAATTTTGCTTATTTTAATTTTTAAGGTATATAGTATATAACTTAAAGTTACATATGTGATTCACATATTTCTATCAGAATTTTTCTAAAGAATGTATCATGTCACCAACATATGATTTATATATTGTAAACACATACATAGGGGAATGGTTTTCAAAAACGTTTATAAATAGACCTACATGACTAACTCAATTTTTTAACAGTTTTTTTTTTTTTACAATATATAGTCCTTCTTTTACTGCAGTTTTCTTTTCTGCAATTCTAGTTATGCATAGGCAACTTCAGTATAAAAATATAAAATGTAAAATTCCCAAAATAAAAACTCCTAAGTTTTAAATTGTGCACCATTCTGAGTGGTGTGACAAAATCTTGTAAGATCTGACTTTGTGTCACTTCGAATGTTAATTATCACCTTGTCCAGTGTACTGATGTTGTATATGCTACCCTCCTGTTTGTCACTTAGTAGCTATCTGTTATTAGATCAACAGACATACTGAAGTAGTACTTGTGTTCATGCAACTGTGTTATTTAGTAATAGCCACAAAAGTAGTGATGCTGGTAATTCAGATATGACAAAGAGAATCCATAAAGTGCCCCCTTGAAAGGGAAAGCTGAAAATTTCAACTTTCTGAAGAATAAAAAAAAATCATATGCTGAGATTGATAAGATCTAGGGTAGGAATGAACCTTTACTTCATGAAATTGTGAAAAGGAAAATGAATGCTAGTTTTACAAAAGTTTTATCTGTGGGTACATAATAAATACCTAATATAGAAAATCCATTAGATTTGTGTTTGTATGTATAGGAAAAACAATGTGTATATAAAGCTTGTGTTTTATATGTGGTTTTAGGCATCCACTAATTAATAGAGTACCTTATTTCATACATCAGATTTAAAAATCTGATGTTTTTAAGTTTATAAATGCTAAATATTGAATATTTTGTTCAGTATTTGTCTCCTATTTAACATGATGTCATAGCATTTTATCATTCCACTCAACTTTATTTAAATGTTTTATAAATGATGACACCAAGCTGATAGTACAGATGCATTGCACTTTATTTATCAGTTCTGTAAGATCAGGAAGTTTTCCCAAGTTTTACTGATATACATTCTCCTGAAATGAATACTTATTATTATAAATTTTGGGGTATGTCTTTGCTTTTTTTTTAGGATAGCAAGACACATTATGGAGTAATAAAGCCCACGTGTCACTGAAATCTCATCAGTATGAAATACATTCTAAAAATTACCAGAATATAATTTTATAGTTTGTAATAATTAATTATATAGCTCAATAAATGTACATGATAATAAATAAAATAAAATAAAGTATATTTAAAAATTAAATAATTTAAGATTTCAGAAAACATGCAAAGCACAGCTTCAAAAATCTAAGAGTGGCAAATTTTTAAAAAATAACAATGGTATGGAAATGAAAATAATTCCAGATGTAGAAATGAGCATGCAAAGAATTTTATTATGGTATGTGAAATTGGGTAAGAAATATAAAGATACCAAAGCAATTGAGAAATACGATATCACAAAAGAAACCATATATCAAAGAAGAAATAAAAGAACATAGAGAAAATGATTATCCAATCACAGTTTAGAAATATTGATCAATTATTGATCAAGAAATATGTGATGGAAAAAGGTGGGATGACTAAAATTAAGAATAAGTCAAACTGGGGAGTTTCCAAAGATGGCAGACTGGTAGGTAGCAGGGTGGGGATCCTCTCTGAGACAGACAGCTCAAATGCCAGAATAGAACACCCTGGAGAGACCCAAACAAAGGGAGATGGAGTCTCTCAACCTAGGAAGAAACTAAAGTGAAAAAAACTGCTCAAATATGAGGTCCTGGGGCTACCATTAGAGAAGCTAAGATCAGCGAACATGGCATTCTTGCTGAGCAGCCTGAATTTTTGCCAGAGACAGACCTGACCAACCGAGCTGCGCTGATGCGACTGGCTTGAGTGGCCCCGAGCAGGGAGCTGAACAGCCCTGCACGCAGCTCACCTGGAACCGGCCCTGCACGAGACCCACCCAGAGGCACTGTGAATTCACCACAGCAGTGCTGAGGTCAGGGAGCCCAGCAGTTCTCGGGGACCAGCATCAACACGCGGTGAGCGATGGGAATAAGACCCTCCCACAGGAAAGGGGCAACCGACTAGATGACATGTTGGATTTGGGCAGGACAGCCCTAACTCCATAAGGAAGTGGTTTCAGTTGGTTGTTCCTCTTGCTGAGTGGATTGGTGGGATCTGCTTGGAATGGGCTGTGCCCCTGGCTGGGACCCAGTGGGTCGCTACAAATTAATTCCCTGAGCACTGCGCACACTGACTCAGTGAAGGCCCGCAAAGGTTGACTGACCCAGAGGGGAGGAGCCAGAGCACATTGCCCTTGCTTGAACTTCAATCTCTGATAGCAGACTGCAGAGGGCAGAAGCCCCTAGCCTGCGTGCTCCAGAGGAACCTTAACCAACAAGAAAAGGGGCTGGGAATTACACTATATACTTGTATGCAAGTAACTAAAAACATGACAAGAGAGAGAAATAAGAAAACCCCCCAGCCCCCAACCTTGAGAATATTGATCTAGGAGAGGTAAATACAAAAGAGATTGAGGGCAGAAAACATGCAACATCAAACACAGCATTAGCGGACATAAAGAGATATCTTCAGGACCTCAGCAGGACCAAAACTGTAATATTAATTCAAATTAAACAAGAGATAAGTAGATTAATACAAGAAAGTCTGGGTACCTCTCAAGAAGACACAGACTGAAGAATGGAGGAACACAAAAGGAGAGAAGCGTTTAATGAAGAATATAAAAAAACCTGGAATTCATGAAGCAGATTCAAAGAGATGATCAGGAAACTAAAGACTCCATAGAAAGCTGGCAAAACTGCTTGAAAGAAACCAAAGATAGACTATCAAAAATTGAACACAGGCTTGCAATGTGTGATCATGAAAGGGAAGATCTCTTAAAAATAACAAGGGAGCAGGCAGTAACCATACAAAGACTAAAGGACGACAATAGGATCTATAACTTAAGAATAAAGCATGTGAATGAAGGAGCAGGAGTCAAAACAGAGGAATTGCAAAGGCTATTCACAGAAATTATTAAGGAAAATTTCCCAAACATAGGAAAAGGAAAAGATATGCGGATGTATGAAGCATACAGAACTCCAGCCACCTACAACCAAAACAGAGCTACACCTAGACACATAATAATCAAGATCCCAGAAATTCAGTATTAGAACAGAATATTAAAAGCCATCAGAGAAAAGAAACAGATCAACTATAAAGGAAAACCCATCAAAATCATGGCAGACTTCTCGATACAGACCATCAGGTCAAGAAGAGCTTGGAGTGAAGTAATTCAAGCCCTGAAGGAGAACAACCTCCAACCCAGATTAATATAGCCTGCCAAACTCTCTCTAGAAATTAAAGGTGAAGCAAGATGCTTCCATGACGAAGTGGAACTTGGAAAATTTGTGACCACCAATCCAACCCTACAAAAAACACTGAAGGACATTTTAGAGAGAGAGAACAAGAATATGAGCATTTCAGCAACAGTGGCAGAGAGGCCTCAGTGAATGGGGCAGACAGTGGAGTGGAACAGAAAAAGAGTGAACCAAAGGCAGAAGAACAGAATAGAAGAAATAAGGGAGAGAAGATTGGCTGCAATCTCTAGTATAGATGGCCTTGAAATATTAACAGAGAGAAACACAGGCAGAGTAGATCAGGAGATAGGGTCCACTGAGATGCTCTGTATAGGGAGGCAGTGGGACCCAAAATAAGCAAGGCACTCTATGGGAGTGAAAGGGGAGGAACTGTCTAAAAAAGGAAGGCAGAGGACATTGTTAATTGGATAACAAGATTTAAAATCTACACTATTCTCATCACTCTGCTTAGATGGATTATGTGCTGTTTCAGTTCATCTACTTACACTAGACTTGAGGACATGGTCAGCTATCCCAAAAATAAGAGGACATATTATGGTAATCACCCTTAATTTCCTATCAACTTAATCTGAAGCCCTTTATAAATTATACTGTCCTATTATGACTGATGTTATTTGAATCTGGTTTGTTGGATTGCTATTTTGTATTGACTGATTTTATTCAAATCTGTTATGATTGATAGCATCAAGTCTAAGAGTATAGGCAACTACGCTGAAGATGACAAGATTCACTAAGATACTCACTCTGGTTTGATCATTACTTGCTTTTGTAGTCTTATAATGTCTCCAATGCTTCACTTTTATTAATGTTGTTATGCACTGCTGAGACACCATGGTAACCATTGTGGATCACCTTGTATTGTGGTTTTATATGACTTTTTGCTTCATGCTTTTCTAGGAATTGTTTTGTTTTGTCTTTCTTTGTTTTGTTTTTCCCTCTAATACAGAAAGGATAGATATACATGTAGAGACTCTTGCATGTGTAGAGCTTACAGTTTACGAGAACCAACTATATAACACATGTTGAAATGAACAACTACTTTGAGGAAAAAGAGACACTACAATACCCAGTGCTGATTCCATAATGTCATGATGTGAAATCCAGAAAAACTATCATTCTTTGTTCAAAGTGATTTTAGCTTGTTTTGTTTTGTTTAAGTTCAACACATATGAAGGAATGGACAGCTGTTTTTAGGAGAATGAGAGACACTATGACAGCCATTCTTGACTTCCCTAATGTCTGGTCTTGAAGACCTGAAATGCCCTCCTCATCCAGCTCAGATCAATGCCAATGTTTCATGTGAATTCCCTGTATGTGACAATATGGACAACTATTTGGAAGAAAACAAGAGTCAATACGATAGAGAGTGAATATCTCCTTTTGTCTATCTTTGAAATTTATGTCTCTTACATTACTTTCTTGTAGTCCTGCTTTGTTCTGTTTTTTTGTGTTTAATTTTATCCTTTCTATATAATTGCATGTGTGTTTGAGTGTGTAAGATAGATGACCATATTGCTGTTTTTGTCACATCGTGGAGCAGAACTGTTAAGTCTCACTGTTTGAATGTCTACTTTACGTGTTTTATCTTTGTAATTTGAACAACTATTTCCAAGAAGTCAGTATGTAATTTGTCAAGTAATAATTTCTTAGTTTTCTTGTTGTTGTTCTTTTCCTTTTTTCCTTGGAATTCTATATTGATGCTACCCTTTATCTGTTTTTTTTCTCTTTAAATAAAATAAAAAAAAAAGAATAAGTCAAACTGATAAATCTATAGATAAAAGGAAAAATAAGCAGGTTTCTTTTGGCTCTATTCTGTGCCAGATTACTTCAATAATTGCCTTAAACTAGTCTTTAATTTTGTAAACAGGATTCAGAGAAGATTTTGTAAGGTGAGAGAGGCGATAGATAATAGGTGAAGTAATAGGCAGCCCAAAGGAGTAAATGCACAAACAGTAAATACAGGGTTTGCTTCATAGACAACTGCTTTCTTGAGAAGCCCATTTCATTATTTGCAAACAACTTGTCTATTTTTCCTCTTTGAAGTGCTGTGAAAGAAGGTTGTACACACTCTTTGAGGTATTGCTTCTCTTCCAAGAATTCCAAACTTTGCTGATGCAGAGAGAATGACCATGTTTAATAAGGTAATCTTTTATCATATAGAACTCTATATAGAGTCTCACTTTCATCATGTTCCAAAATTTGTGTTAAAACACTTTATTAAGTAGCTGATTTAGCTTTTAAAGTAAGTCAATTGTATTTGATGTGATGGTTGAATTTCATTAAAGGTGACACACATTAATCTTGCAAGTTTGAAGAACATCCTATTTTTCCTTTTAAGGGAGGCCTTAAGAGAGTTTGAAATGTCTGGAAATACAACTTTCTTTACGAGGAAATGTTTAATTGTATTTTATGCTACATATGTGTCCATAGAATATAAGCTTTCAAGAGTATGTGAGCGGTCTGTGACTTAGCACAAATTCCTCAAAGCAGTTCTGAGGCAGTTTGCATGTCTATAGGACATTTGGGTAATAAGGCTGTAGAGGGCCACTGTAGAGTACAAAAAGCTTTTGGCCTCTCAGAACGCCTATGGATGTGAACTTGCTGTCTAGTGCAGGCACACAGCAGGATGAACCTGCATAACTTGACTTAGCTTTACACAACTGCACATGTGTTACAGAGTTACATCAATAAATAAAAATGTAAATACATGATAACAGCACATATAAGGCTAACCAATAAAGGTGCAGATGCTCTGCTTTCTTTGCTCTGCTGCTGTTTGCTGATGAGGACTCCTCATGCTTTCTTTTTCCTCATCTATAAACAAACAAATAAACAAAAAAACAACAAAAATATCCCTTGGACCCCTAAGCCCCAGTGGCATAGTTGGGAGGATGCTGAGGTGAGCAGTCCAGTGGCATCTGTGGAAACAGTGCCTGACAGGGAAGCAGAGATCATACTGTGAGGCATGGGAAGTGCTGCCTCCTATTGCAGCATGTGCAGAAGTATAAGTCCTTATGTCCGGGAGAATCTCTAGGCCGATCCCCTGGTTTTGCATACCAGGCCTGCTACTTGCCAGAAGGTGGATGCAGAGGAACCCCTAGCCTAAGGAGAAAGATCAGGAAAATTGCCCACCTCTACCTGGCATGCAACACTCATGACCTAAACAGCCAGGGAGTTGTGGAAGCTGGCCAAACCATTAAAGCAGAAGATAGAGAAACCATGTTCTCATGGCTGCCATAGCTATGGGATGATGGAGCTGATAACACACAGGTGATACACATCCAACAGGAGATGTCCCAAGCAGCTAGCATAGCCAGCATCCACTCTACGAGAGTTCTGCAGGATATACAAAAGACAGCCCCACAAGCAGGTTACCTGACTGTGACTGTGATAAGTTGGTTGAAGGCAGTGTCTTGTATGGTTTGGGGGAATCCAGGTGACCTGCTGGAGCAAGTCACAAAATGGGCAGGCTGCCTAGAATTAGTAACTGTGGTATGAGAAGTAGGCATGTGGCAAATGATGTTCACACTGCAGTACCGTAGCCAAGGTGAGAAACGAGATGGTGTGTGTGAAGACATGGTCCTGGACAGTGGTCTGGCTGGCACATTTGGGACAGTGGAACCCCTGATAGCTCACTTTACATGTTATCCAATCTATGAGGCTTTGGATGTTTTGGCCTCGCTAGGGGACGTGGAACTGAAGCGCCAAAGCAAGGCAAGCCCTGCAAAAACTCTACTGGCAAAAGAGAAAGAAGTGGGTGGGG
>PVJX010048386.1:0-11495 GCA_004027295.1 Dolichotis patagonum
GCTCTGTAAGGAAGTGGCTTCAGTTGGTTGCTTCCCTTACAGAACAGATTGGAGGGATCTGCTTGGTCTTGTCTGGGACCCAGTGGGTCATCACAAATCAACTGGTTCCCTGAGGGTGGTGCACACTGACACAGTGAAGGCCCACAAATGTTGACTGGCCTGGAGGGGAGGAGCCAGCATATACTACCCTTACTTGCACTTCACTCTCTGATAGAGGACTGCAGAATGCAGCAGCCCCTAGGCTGCATGCTCCAGAAGAACTCTAACCAACAAGAAAAGGGCCTGGGAATTATACTATACACTGAATGGAAGGAACTAAAAACATGACAAGAGGGAGAAATAAGAAAAAGCCCCTAGACCCCAACCCTGACAATATTGATCCAGGAGAGGTAAATATAAAAGAGATTGAGGGCAGGAAACATGCAACAACAAACAGCATCAGTGGACATAAAGAAATATCTTTGGGACCTCGTAAATGAGATCAAAACTGAAATAATAAATAAAGTTAAGCAAGAGATATGTAGATTAATAAAAGAAAGGCTGGGCACTTCTCAAGAAGACACAGACAGAAAATGGAGGAACACAAAAGGAGTGAAAAATTTAATGAAGAAAACAGAAAAAACCTAGAATTCATGAAGCAGATTCAAAGAGATTATTAGGAAAATAAGACTCCATAGAAAGCTGGCAAAACTGCTGGAAAGAAACCAAAGATAGACTATCAAAAAATTGAACACAGGCTTGCAATGTGTGATCATGAAAGGGAAGATCTCTTAAAAATAACAAGGGAGCAGGCAGTAAAGATACAAAGATTGGAAGATGATAAGAGGATCTATAACTTAAGCATAAAGCATGTGAGTGAAGAAGCAGGAATCAAAAGACAGGAATTACAATGGCTATTCACAGAAATTATTAAGGAAAATTTCCCAAGAAAAGAAAAAAGAAATGATATACAGAGGTATGAAGCAAACAGAACTCCAGCCACCTACAACCAAAACAGAGCTACACACAGACACATAATAACCAAGATCCCAGAAATTCAATATAAGAACAGAATATTAAAAGCCATCAGAGAAAAGAAACGGATCACCTATAAAGGAAAATCCATCAAAATCACGGCAGACTTCTCCACACAGACCATCAGGTCAAGAAGAGCTTGGAGTAAAGTAATTCAAGTGCTGAAGGAGAACAATCTCCAGCCCAGATTGATGTATCCTGCAAAACTCTCTCTAGAAATTAATGGAGAAAGAAGATGCTTCCATGACAAAGAGGAACTAGGAGAATTTGTGACCACCAGTCCAACCCTACAAAAAAATACAGAAGGACATTCTAGGGAGAGAGAACAAGAATACGAGCATTTCAGGAACAGTGGCAGAGAGGCCTCAGTGAACAGGGCAGATAGTAGAGTGGAACAGAAATATAGACAACCAATGGCAAAAAAACAGGATAGCAGAAATAAGGCAGAGAAGATTGGCTATAATCTCTAATATAGATGGCCTTGAAATATTAACAGAAAGAAACACAGGCACAGTAGATCAGGAGATAGGAGCCATTGAGATGTTCTATATAGGGAGTTAATTGGGTAACAAGATTTAAAATTTACATTATTCTCACCACTCTGCTTGGATGGATTATGTGCTGTTCCAGTTTGTCTACTTACACTAGACTTGAAGACATGGTCAGCTATCCCAAAAATAAGAGGAAATACTATGGTAATCATCCCTAATTTCCTATCAACTTAATCTTGAACACTTTATAACTTATACTGTCTTATTATGACTGATCTTATTTGAATCTGGTTTGTTAGATTGCTACTTTGTATTGACTGATTTTATTTAATCTGTTATGATTGATACCATCAAGTCTAAGAGTATAGGCAACTACACTGAAGATGACAAGATTCACTAAGATACCACTCTGGTTTGATTATTACTTGCTTTTGAAGGCTTATAATGTCTCCAATGCTTCATTTTTATTAATGTTGTTATACACTGCGGAGACATCCTGGTAACCATTGTAGATCACCTTGTATAACAGTTTTATGTAATTTTCTGCCCCGTGCTTTTCTAGGAATTGTTCTGTTTTGTCTTTCTTTGTTTTGTTTTTCCTGCTAATACAGAAATGATAGATATACATGTAGAGACACATGTATGTGTAGGGTTTATAAACAGCTTACCAGAACCAACTATATAACACATGTTGAAATGAACAACTACTTTGAAGAAAAATACACTACAATACCAAGTGCTGATTCCATAATGTCATGATGTGAAATCCAGCAAAACTATCACTTTTTGTTCAAAGTGATTTTAGCTTGCTTTGTCTTGTTTAAGCTCAACACACATGAAGGTATGGACAGCTGTTTCGAGGAGAATGAGAGACACTATGACATCCATTCTTGGCTTCCATAATGTCTGGTCTTGAATACCTGAAATGCCCTCCTTGAACTGCTCAGATCAATTCCATACTATGTTGTTTCATGTGAATTCCCTATATGTGACAATATGGGCAACTATTTGGAAGAAAACAAGAGTCAATATGATAGAGAGTGAATATCTCCAATTATCTAGTTTTGAAATTTATGTTTCTTACATTGCTTTCTTGTGATCTGCTTTGTTCTGCTTTGTTGTGTTTACCCTTTTGATATAATTGCTTGTATATTTGAGTGGGTAAGATAGATGACCATTTTGCTGTTTTTGTCAGACCATGGAACAGAACTGTTAACAATCTCACTTTCTGAATGTCTACTTTACATGTTTTAACTTTGTAATTTGAACAACTATTTCCAAGAAGTCAGTATGTAATTTGTCAAGTAATAATTTCTTAGGTTTTTTCATTGTTGTTCTTTTCCTTTTTTCCTTGGAATTCTGTATTGTTGCTACCCTTTATTCTGTTTTTTTTTTGTTTTGTTTTTTCTCTTTAAATAAAATTTTAAAAAAATTAAAATTTGTATTTTTTGTGAGGTATCTATTTATGTCAATTGCCTATTTTTAATTGGGTCTTTTACTGTTGGTAGTTTGAGAGTTACTTTTCTATTGTTGCTGAAACAAAATAGCTAACATCCCAAATTATGGAAAAAAGGCTTATTCGGCAGCAGTTCATGGAGGTTTCAGTCTGAAATCAGTTAGATTTAAGGCAAGGTGCCATGACAGATGGCAACATTTCAAGGTGTCAGAAGACAGCAGAAACAGCAAGAGCAAAAAAGAGAGCCAGTTTCTTTTCCTCCCTTAAACTGTCTGTAGGTTACTCATCCCATCATGGAACATACAGCACTCACCATCTCACTGCTATCTTTTTGCACAGAATGAGGAAGTTTACAAAAGGAGCAGCCTGACTGCTGCTGAGTCCCTTAGATCAATGTTTAAATTTTTCAAATTGACACACTGTATTAACCTTTACAATCCTTTTATCCTCCACAAACTCTTGAAAGTTTGTTTCTTTAGTTCCAGATAATGGACATTCCTACTGGAATAAAATGGACTCTCAGTATTGTTTTGATTTGCATTTCTTTAATGGCCAAAGATACTGAACATGTTTTCATGTACTGATTCTAAATCTGTATTTTTGAGAAGTATCTGTTCATTTCAACTGCCTATTTTTAATTGGATCTTTTACTTTTGGTGGTCTAATGTTTTAGCTCTCTATGCATTCTCAATACTACTCCTCTGCCTGGAGAGTGGCTGGCACAGTTTTTCCCATTCTCTTCTTGTCTTTTCACTGTGTCAGTTGTTTCCCTTGCTGTGCAGAGATTTTAAATTTAAAATAGTATTATTTGTTGATTGTGATATTATTTCTTGTGTAAATAGGGGTCTGTTCAGAAATTTGTATCTTATGTCTATCTATTAAGGGTTTTGCCAGTTTCTTTTTTCAGCAGATCAGCACTGGTATTTCTATATATAGGGGATTTTGATTCATTTTATTTTGTTTTAGTGCATTATGAAAGCTATGGATTCAAATCCCCCCCTCCCGAGGGCCTATAACCAGTTTTTCCAGAAATATGGGTTAAGTGATTTTCATTCTGTCTGGCACCTACTGTTGTCCCTTGTGTTTGTCTGTATCCTGTATTCTATTCCATTTAGTAACATGTATTTTTGTACCAGTATCATGCTGTATCACTTCTGAAGCTTTGTACTATACCTTTCAGTCTGGCATTGGGATGCTTCCTTCCTTGCACTTGTTAACCAGGAGTGCTTTGGCTGGTCAGGGTCTCTTCTTGTTCACAGAAACATTTACACAAAATGTATATTTGTTTAGAATTACTCATTTTAGCTCTGTAACAAATTGATCGTACTTTGGCAGAGAATTTGTTAAACCTATATAGTATTTTTGTAATATGAACATTTTAAAATTATTTGTTTGCCTATGTAAGAATAGGGGCTGCCTTTGCATTTTCTAATGTTTTCTTCAATTTTCTTTTCAGGGTAGTATAGTTTTCATTACAAAGGTTCTTCACATCTTCAGCTATGTTAATTCCAAGGTATATAATAATTGTGAACCTACTGTGAATAGAGTTGCTTTTTCTTTCTTGGTGCTTGTGTGTGTGTGTGTGTGTGTGTGTGTGTGTGTGTGTATCAGAATTCTATTTGCTTTGTGTGTTTATTTTGTATCCTGTCAATTGTTGAATTTGCTATTAGATCTAAAAGTCTTTTAGTGGAATTTTTTTTCAGTTTATAGATTTGGTTTTTTTAGATGCTCTATTTCAAGAGTCATGTTATCTGCCAGGAAAGTTATTTTGACTTTTCCTTTCCTACTATACTTGCTTTCATTTCTTTTGCCTAATTGATCTTGCAAAATTTTGAATACTATACTGGACAGAAATGGTGACATTGGATATCATTACTTTATTCCGGATTTTAGAAATTATTCTTTAAAATTTTCCCATTTAGTATATATAGGCAATGGAAGTGTCAGAGATGACTTTTACAAGTTTTATGTAAGGTTTTGCTATGTTTC
Organism: Dolichotis patagonum; assembly: GCA_004027295.1. Classification (NCBI taxonomy): domain Eukaryota; kingdom Metazoa; phylum Chordata; class Mammalia; order Rodentia; family Caviidae; genus Dolichotis; species Dolichotis patagonum. Next base: position 4,951 of record PVJX010048386.1, read on the forward strand.
TTTTCATCAATGTTTTCTTTTTAACAGTGAATAAATTCTGGAGTTTGTCAGTGGCTTTTTCTGCATATACTTATATGATCATGATATTTTTACTATTACATCTGTTTCTGTGATATATTACACTTATTCTCTTATATATGTTGAACAATCCTTGCATTCCTGGGATAAAATCAACTGGGTCATGATCTGTGTTCTTTTTAGTGATGTGTTAAATTTTGTCTGCAAGCATCATATAGAGGAGTTTTCCATGTTGATTCCCAAAGGAAATTTGTCTATAGTATTCTTTCTATGGTAAGTCCTTGTCCAATTTCTTGCTTGCTGGCAATATTAGTATCAAAAGAAATATTTAATATTTTCCTTCTCTTAAAATTCATGGAAAATTGTTAAAAGTATTGACATAAATTATACCCTTTAATTCTTGTAAACAATGAATCCTCTGATATGTGTGAATCTGTAATGTACCATTCACTATGGCCTGTTTTCCTGGAAGGAGAAGGAAGAAGAGAAAGAGGAGGAGGAGGAGGAAGACAAGCAGGAGGAGGAGAAGGAGAAAGGTTTTGACAGGATACCTTCATTTGTACTTAAAAATATCTTTAAGAATAATAATAAAGTACCTTAAGACACATAAACAAAAGAATTGTGTACCTTAAGTTTCAATCACTAGAACTGAGAAATGTATCCACAGGGGTCCAGATCTTCAATCACACTTTTGAAGGGTCACCAAAGATTGGAGAAAGGATTTTTCTGATGGAGTGACCATTCCCCTGCCAGGTGATCCTTTGGGCTCTCTTTGGTTGTAGACCCAGCTGTGGGTAGGTGTATCTTCAGAAAAAGTTTTGAATTGATTGCAGCAAGTGTTTTTGATGTTTGACCTCTTAACCACAAGTTACAGAGGGAGTGAGTAGGTAGCTGACACAGCTCTTCTTTGCAATTCGTCTCCCTAGCAGTGCCTCAGCCTTATAAAGGGCTGGTTCTGCATGTCTTGAGCCCTTTGTGTACAAAAAAGTTTACATACACAATACCAAAATAAAATTAAATATTTGGCTGAACTGGTCATCTTTTCATTACTCATTTTTAGATATTCTGTAAATCCTGCTTGCTTTCAAGCTCCTGTTGCATGCAGGAATATTTTCCATCTTTAGTTTTCAATAAGTGTGTTTTTTCATGAATTATATTCATCTCCTATATATAACATAGAGTTGGGCTTTGTGTTTGATTTAACCTGGTAATCTTTGACACTGTTTTGGGGAGTTGAGACGTTTATATTGTGGGTAATTACTGAAGCATATTGATGGTTTACAGTCATTGCATTATTTTTCTGTCACTGATTTCTTTATTAGTCCCTTTCACTCAATTCCTCACCCTAGTTTCATGTATTCATTCCAATAAAATCTTTGGTATTTTGGGCCTCACTCTATCTAGGATATCACTGAGTATTTTTCATAGTGCAGGTTTGATAGTCATAAATTACCTAATGTTCTGTTTGGTGGAAAGTTGCTGCTTCTCCATCATTTTAAGGTTTTGTTTCTGTTCCAGTTTTTCATTCTTATTGGTATATATTTGCACTGCATAATGATTACATTCCTTTTTGAGAGTTGATACTTAGACATAATATAATAATTCTTTTTAATTCTATTTTATTACTCTTCCCTACCACGTCTTTCATTTCTTGATCTTCCTTCCACTTGAAAAAGATCTAGTCCTCTACTTCCTATTATCTCTGACTTCACTCAACAGTTATATCTTTGGTTTCCTTTATAACATAAACGCACCATACTTAAACTTCTGTTTCTGATGTATTTTTTTAGCATTATGGTCTCAAGGTGCATACAATTTCTTAATTTTGACTGATGTTTACCCTTCTTTGTGGTAGGGTGACATTACACTCTGCATAAGTACTGTATTTTCTTTACAGATTCAATTTTTGGTGGGCACAGAGTCTGTCTCCAGCATTTAGGTATTATGAGGTGTGCTAGTAGAAATATGAGTGTTGTATGTCACAGTATTGCCATGTCTTTCAATTGTTTTGATAAGATTCCTAGAAAGAAAATACCAGAGTCAAGTGGAATTTCTAGTTTTAGTTTCTTGAGTTTAGTTTTTAGTTTCATAGTGGGTAAACTAGATTATATATCCATCAACAATGTAGGTTCCTTTTTCCCTCAAGCTCTACCAACACATGTTAGTGCTTGATTTTTGGTGATACCTATTGTCTCTGGAGATGAATGGAATCAGTTTTGTTTCAATTTTCATTTCTCAAATAACCATCAATATTGAAAGTATTTTCATATGTTTATGTGACATTTGTATGCCTTTCGTGAAATATGTACTTATTTAAATTTCACATTTTTCATTAGGACTTTTCCTTTTGTGTATCTAATATTTTTAGTTCTTTATGTATTTTGAATAGTCCTCTAACTGAGAAATAGCTCACAAAACTTTTCCCATCCTGTATATTCCTCACTCTGTTGACTTTTCTTTGCTGTGAAGAATCTTATAATTTGACATGATACTATTTGTACACCCTTGGTATTATTTCTTTTATATCTGCCACTGTGTTCCAAGACTTTGCTTGAACTTATAGCTTCATGAGATTAAATATTTAATATTTCAAGAGATTGTTTCTTTTATGACATTTAGAGTTTAGATCCATTTTGATTTTTAATTTAATATGCAGTAAGATATGATAGGTTACATTCAATCTTTTGCTTTTTGATGTTCAATTTTGCCAGCCCCATTTTTAAAGATGCTATTTTTCTTTCAAAGTATATTTTTCCCCAACTGATCAAAGCTGAATGTGCCTGGTGCTGTTTCTGCATCCTCTATTCTGTCCCACTAATCTATGTGTCTTTTTTTTTAATCACTGTGCTTGTATTATGCTGGTTTTTTAAAAAAAAATCAGTGTAGCTCTTCAATCTAACATCAAATCTAACATCCAATCTTGAATTGTAATGCATCTTTCTTTGTCATTGTTGATTGCATATTTTTGGCACTCATTCTGAGGCAGTGCAGACAAATGAGAGAGAAGACAAAGATTAGAAAGACCTTTAATGCAGGCATGGAAGAGTTGTATAAGAAATATAAGTGCTTTCAGTAATAACAAAGAAGTGAAGGTTATTTTATCAGACCTGGCTTGGGGGAGGAGTTTAGGAGGCATGCAACGTGACATACTAAGAGCTGAGTTGAAGAAACACTTGCCTGTGCAAAACAGAATAAAGAAAGATTTACGGGGGAACAGGAGTGGAGGCTTGGGTGATTTTGGAGACTTGGGATTAGAGAGGGCTTGGTGCAAGTGCTAACAGAGAGCAGGAGGTTTATCTGTGGAATGAGAAAGAGAATATAGAAGTTACACTTGGAGAGATAATATGCATCTATGTGTCCAGTACAATGGTGGGCAGATGTCACGTGGCAGATAGCTAAGCCCCACACTGGCAGAATCTGTCACTTGTTACTCATGATTGCTTTCACTATTCTAAGTCTTTTCTGTCTCATATGAATAGTAGGGTTGCCCTTGCTGGCTCTGTGAAGATTGATGTTGATATTTTGATTGTGACTGAGTTAATTTTATATTTATATTTGATAATGTAGAGTGCTTTTAAAGAAAATAAATTCTGCCTATCCAGGAACAGGGGGTGTCTTCCCAGTTGCGGATGTCATCCTTAAGCATCTTTTAGAGAGTATTGTACCTATCATTTTAGAGGTTTTTCACTTCCTTGGTTGGATTAATTCATATATGCTTAATTTGTATTGATGATATTGTGAGTAATATGATTTCTCTAATTTCATTCTTTGTGAGTTTATAAATGGAGTAGAGAAATACTCTTGATTTTTATGTGTTAATTTTCTTCCTATTACATTACTCACATTGGTTACTAATTACAAGTCTTACAGTAGAATTTTTGGTGGATCTTCTGTGTACATGATTTTGTCATTTGAAATGAATGATAATTTCCCATACATATCCTTTTTTCTCAAGCTTTATTGCTCTGACTAATGATTCAAGTACTGCCTTAGTTCTTTTATCATTGTTAGGGCAAAATACGGGACACATGTAAGTTGAAGTAGGAAAGGTTTCTTTTAATAGGCCGTGGTACAGAAGAGGAAAGGCAGCAGAAGCAAGTCTAAATTCTTATTTTCTCAATATACCATTCAGACTACAAACCTATTGACTTCTGGCACTCAAGCCAAGTTTAGGCCTTTCCATTTCAGTAAATCCATAGGCCACAACTACACCTATTGTAATTCCACTCGGGGAGTAAACCAGAGATCAAACACCCTCAATTCCAGTATTGCATTCCATAGAGCTACCCACGTGTGTCAAGTCCCACCCATGAGAGCAAGATGCTTTGGAGAGCCATCTAGAATCAAGCCATAAAACTTTCAATGTAGAACTAGAGTGAGAGTGGATATCTTTTTCTTATTCCTCATATTAGAGGACAATCTTTCAGTTTTCCAACATTTAATATGATATATGCACGGGGTATCTCAAAACTTGATATTCCCAGATTGAGATAAGGTTCTATTTTTGTTTCAATTTTTATCATGAAAAGATGTAGGATTTTGTCAAAGGACTTTTCTGTGGCTATTGAGATAATAATTAGATTTTGATCCTTGCTTCTCTTTCTGTGATATACTGATTGATTTGCATGTGCTGAACCTTCCTTGCATCTATGAGATAAATCTGACTTGGCCATGAAGTAAAATCTTTTTGACGATTTGTGGCATTTCCCATGCCAGGATCTTGTTAAGGAATTTTGCATCTGAATTAAAGAGGTTGAAAAAAAGCTCTCTTATTTGGTTGAATCCTTCTATGATTTTGGAACTAGCATAGTTCTAGCTGCCAGGAAGGGCTCTGGGAATACTTCTTTCCTCTCAGTTTTATTAGAGTTTGAGGAGTGCTGGCATTAGATAGGCCCTACAGTACTTTAGGAATTAAACAGTGAACCGATTGAGACTTTGGATTTTCTTATTTGATGTGGTTGTTTTTTTCTTTATTACTGCTTACATTTCTTGAGAGTTTTTTTTGACTATTGTGTGTTTTTATATTTTCTTATTTTCATCTGGATAGTACACACAATCCAGGAATCTATTCATTTCTTCTCTATATCCAAATATATTGACATGCAGACTTTTGTACTGGTTGTGGTAACCTTCTCGCTTTTATAATGTCTGTGAATATCATATTTTTCATTACCAATTGCCTTCAATTGGCCAGTCTTGCCAAAAAAGGCAAAAAAAGACACAAATCAATGATCCCCAATACAAAAAAAGAGATACAAGTCAATGCCATTAGAAATGAAAAAAGTAACATTAGAAGACAATACTGAAATCCAGAAGATTATTTCACAAATGTATGCACTAATACATGGAGAATACTTAAGGAATGGAGAGACTCCTAGATACATAGGGATTACTGAAAATAAACTAAGTCTTAAAATCCTAACTTATCCAGTAACTGATAAAAACATTTAAGCAGCAATAAAAACCTACCACACAAGATAAGACAAGCATATGACTAATTCACTACCAAATTCACAAACACTTTAGGGCAGATCTAATTCCAACTTTCCTAAAACACAATAATGAAATTGAAATGAAATCATATTCTCAAAGTCATTAAGGGAAGCTATCTTTATTCTGATTCAGAAATTGGACATGGATCCACACAAACAACAATAGCAAAAAGAGCTATGTGCCAATCTCTCTAATGAACATAGAAGAAAAAGTCCTCAATAAGTAGTCAAACAAATCATCAAAAGGATTTTACACCATGACCAAGTATGTTTCATCCCAGAGTAGCTTTATTTATATTCACAAACTAGACTTCAAACTAAAATTAGTAAGAAGCGATAAAGAGGGCTTCAACATCCTTGTTATAGGAAAAAAATCTCCAAATAGATATATAATTGTAAATATATATGCACCAAGTATTTGGTGTGTCCGATTTTATGAAACAAGTCCTATAAGAAGGGTTAGATGGAACACAAAATGATCCCAGTGCTTATCTCTGATACTCACTTTCATAAACAGATAAACCAGAAAAAATCAACAAAGAGATATTACTGATAAACTACAGTAGAGAACAAATGGAATTAATAAATGTTTATAGAATTTTAATACAAAAAATTTACATATTCTTTTCAGCAGCATGTTGAACTTCCTCTGAAATAGACCACAGTTTAAGCTCTGAGGCATTTTTCAATAAATACAAAAAACAATCTCAGCCTGTCTTACATTATCACACCCCACCTTGTTACAATGAAATTAAAATAGAAATCAATAAAAAAGAAACTACCTGTTACACCCTCATTTCCTGTATGTCTCTTTGAATCTGCTTTATGCATTCTGTTTGTTTCTTACATTGTTCTTTGAGGGATTCTATCTGTTTGCTTTGTTCCTCTAATTTTTTACCTGTGTTTTCACTAGATGCATTCACTATTTCTTTCACTGTTTTTATCAATTCTTCTTTTACCTGGGCAAGTATTTCTGGTTTGAATTTCTCCATAGCTTTCCCTATTTGCATATTTATTTCATTTGATATCATTTCA
>PVJX010048387.1:0-11498 GCA_004027295.1 Dolichotis patagonum
AAAAAAATCAATATATATTCATATGCATAAGAAAGTTCATTTTCTTTCAGCAATCATAGCATTTCTTCACACGACTATTATCATTATTGTTGTTATTATGCTGTGTGAAGTTAAATGGAAATATATACATGAGAAAAATTGCTTACCTTAGAAACTGGGTACATTGCAATCTGTTTAATTTCCCTGATCTGCTCTTGAATCCTGCACCAATATTACACTGCACTTAATCATCCACATAACAAGATTTATTATTTTGAAGAGCTACTACTTCTCATTTGATCTTTTCAGAAAGATTTATCTCCTCTTGATAAGCATGTTTTCACCTAACTTACATTACTTCTGTTCTTCATCTTTCTGTAAGATTCCCCTAGCTATCTGCTGGTGTGGCTGAAATAGATCTGAATTTTACCTTACATGTTGGGTTTATTTCTCTACCTCTATAGCACCAAGAATATGAGACGGGAAAAAATGTCATACATTTGATTCTTAAATTCCAAACTGTCACAGCATTGTGCATCATGAAAACTTCTCAGGTTTTCTTTCCCCAACAACAGTTTTCCTACCCAGACAAGCTTAATCCTGTGATCAAAGATTATACAAGCATCCATCTGGGAAAATAATTAAAAATTATTCATGGTTTATAAAGATGCATGCCCCTTTGAAACATAGTTCACATTGAAAATATTTATAGATTATTGATACTTTAAAATAAGATTTTTAATGTTTATGTCAGATTTTATGGTTTGAACCTGAACCATTATTTTACTTTGTTATGAAGCATGCTGAAAGAGAAGATGTATGTTTCGATTTTCAAACATGTATTCTAGTAAAATACATATCACTACTAATTTTCCTTAAAATCTGCCCCTCCCTTTGAACAAATTTATCCCCTTCTTCTTAACACTTTCAAAACTGGATCTCCAAGTCCACTTTCATGAGTGTATTCAGTTGCACCATTTACACCTCCTAGATGTCCTGAATGCTTACAGAATATCTGCATTGCAAGAGGGAGAGCAAGAAGTAGCATGGTATCAGATCCGTAGAATAAAACAGATGAGGACACACTGTGAAGGCTTTACGTTCCTGACTCTAAGTGAGAGGGCACTTGGCACCTGAATCTTGATCAGACCTTGTAAAGACACTCATGAAATAAGACTCCCAGAACTGCTTCAGAAAGCTAAAAGCATCACATTATAAGTACTTTTGAAGCAAGGGATGGATTTTATGGGGACTCATGGCAATGTGTGATTAATTGTAAAATATTTTTTATTCAATGATCACTACATTTCTCACACCGTGGATGTAATGCACATGTACACACATAATCATAGTGGATTAAACTCCTGTTCTTTGGAAATTAAACATCTCCTAAAATTCCAAAGTGGTGCTATTGGGAGATGAGGAACCTGTAGAAGATGCTGCCACCTTTCAGGAAATCCTTAGAGCCTCACGGTCATGCCCTTGAGGGGACAGGGGATCTCCATCCCCTTCCTCTTTCTTTGTGTCTTTTCTCTTCAGGCAGTAAGAAGTTTGCTTGGCCACACTCTCCTCACCACTGTCACTTGGTGCTATCAGAGGTCCAAAGCAAGAGGACTGCCTGACACAGGACTGGATTCTCCAGAGCAGTGAGTCAAAGTTTATCTTTGACTCTTAGATCTCTCGTTAAAGTGACTAACACAAAACAAAAAATGTGAAACAATGACTTTCTAGGAAGGATTATCCAATATTTTATATTATAACATCATCAACCAAAAATTTTGGTTGCTATACATTTATAGGTACATAGACAAAAATGCATTGGGATTCATACTGTTTATGCCAGGAAATAAATGGTAATTTCTTTCTTCCTCTGTTATTGTCATTCCTCTCTGGCCATTTTTAAGAATTTCTCTTCATTGCAGGTTTTCAGAAAGTCAACCGTGCTGTGTTTCACAGTGATTTTCTTTGTGTTGCTTGATTGAAGTGGTTAATTTAGCTTCCAATGCTTCTGGTTCTATCATGGTGTTTAAAAATAAACTTGAACAAATACTAGCCAGTGTTTCTGCTCTTTTTTTTCTGTCACTTATAACCTTTTCTTTCCAGTTAGACTTCCAATTGCTGTTGTTCTATAGGCCACAATAGAACAGGTCCATTTCTTCTTCAATAATTGGTGTCCTCTCTGGTTTCACTTTGAGTATTCACTCATGTGTTATGCGTAGCTCAGGCACAGTTTCTTTGTTATTAGTATATAAGCTGATATTTTCCTTCAATAAATATCTGTTTCCATCCATTTTTATACTTTACATGTAAAAGTTTCCTTTGTTTAATTTTTACAATTCCATTTTGACGTACAAAGAAAATGATCTTAGTAAATAATACAATATATTGAAAATACTCATAATTACTATGCTGAAGCCTTTACCTGCTAATATAGCATTGCTGACATTTCAAGATCTATTTTAATTATAATCACATGTTCCTAGTTAGTGTAGGATGCTCCTCGTCCCTTATATTCTAGTATAGTGATTGATTTGATGCTAAATGCTGTGAAACTTGTATCAGTGAGTTGTTCATTATTTTCTTCCTGAAAGAGCATCAAATGGTTTATAAAATGATCCACTGCCTTTTTTTGAGTTGCATTTTTAAGCAGGTATATCCAGAAACCATTATTATTAGTCTTCCCTTATTGATTATTTAATTTTCCTTTTAGAGTTCCTTAAAATCTATTTTTGGTACTATGATTCTAATGTCTTTGATATCTTTGTTTTTGTTTTGATTCCTGCTTCTATCCTGCAGCACAAACAGAACTAAAGATATTTCTAGAACTAGTTCTGAGAAACTTCTGCAGCTTAGATCATGTGATTGGACACAAAACAAACTCTAACACATTTAAGAAAAGGAAGTCTTGGGCTGGGAATATGGCTCAGTGGTAGAGTTATTGCTTTGCATGCATAAGACCCTGAGTTCAATCCCCCACTCCACAAAAAAAAACACTCAACAGCTGCATTTGATGGCTCAACACTCTGGAGCCTGAAACGGAAACGTCAAGTCCAAGCCTAACATGGGTAGTTTAGTAATTTGGCAAGAGCTTGTCCAAACTACAAAGCAGTAAGAAATACAAAAATATTGTAAACATAGAGTTTGAGATGCAGCTCAGTGTGAAATCTATGAGTTCAAACTCCTGTACTGAAGGAAACATACAGAAACCACAATCTTGTTGATATTTTGAAGTTAGAATACAAATTTTAAAACTTAGTATAAGAAAAAGAGACAATACTTAAATAAAATCAGAAATGAATGTAGAAATATAATGAATGTTTCAGGTTAAAAGAATTATGAAATATTACTCTGAACATGTATAAGTTGATAACAATTGGATAATCAAGAATACATGGAAATTTTCCTAGCAACATACCACCTACAGAGAGTAAATCACATGTACATAGAAAGAACTAGAACCTGGGAAACAGCACCATGTGCAGGCCACAACCAGTGTGGGAACAGCCAGACCCAAGCCTCTCTCCATGAGCCAGTGCCATTTGTGGACTGTGGAGGGAGAGAACCAGGCCTCACAGAGAGGTATTCCATGCCTGGAAACCAGTGCCATGTGCAGGCCACTGCCAGAGTGGGGACAGCCAGACTCAAGTCTTTCTCCATGAATCAGTGCCATTTGTGGACTGTGGAGGGAGATTACAAGGCCTTACCAGGAAGCAATCCCAGCCTGGAAACCAAATCATTTTCATTGTTTTGTTGTGCTGGATTTATTCTCTCTTGTTTTGTTTGATTATGTTAAATCTAATGGTATGAATAGCTATTTAAAAGATAGCAAGACATTATGGTAGCTATTTTGGATTTACTACTGGCTTGTTTTCAATCGCTTTATTGCATTCATTGTTTTTTTATTGTTTCTATTCTGTTACATTCTATTTTAATTTTACTATCTCCGAAGTTATCTGCAGCTATTTTGAATACAACCATAGGCACCTGGTAAGTACTGTTGATTTCATAAGGTTTTGAAGACTTGTATCACTTATACTGATATGTTTTGATTGACTTTATTCTGTTTTATATTCCTTGATTTTATCTATTTCAAAATAAAGAATAGTTAAAACATGGATAGAAAAAAAGGAAAGAAAAAATTAGAACTCTTCAAAGGAAGAGTGTAAGGTAGTTAGTATAAACTTCCTGACAGAGAAGTTCAGGAACAAATGGCTTTACAGTTCAAATGTATTACACATTCAAACAGCAACTACTTCCAAATTTTCTTAAGCACTTGCACAGAATACAAGTAGAAAAAACCCTGTTTCATAAATGCCTTTTATTACACCAGTCTTGCATGCAAAGAATCTAGAAAGAAATATAGACCTGCAAGATGATATCTCTAATGAATATATAAAATAGAAACTGTCAATAAAGAAGAGAAACACCAAATTCAATTGTTTTTACATATTGTAGATCCTCAGCAATGAAGTTTGCCTTTCATATACAAAGATGGTTATTATAAAAAAGAGAAAGCAAGTATTTCTGACATGTGAATAATGGGGACCACAATTTAGTGGTAATGTAAACTGATAAAATCATTGGGTCAAACTTGGTGGAAGTCATCACATACACTAGAAATAAAAGAATTACATGACACAGCAGCCCCTCCCCAGCCTGACACTGTGTGGAGGACATGACAGCCAGGCCCCGCCCATTCAGACTCAGCTAGCCTGGACAGCCCCCACATCAGCTGCCACTGGTCACATAGACAACTCACCCAGAAAGTGCAATCTGTTGTGCTAACTTGTTTTGAGTACTTGTCACCCATGGACACACTGGTAACTCAGTTAAAACAATGATTGAGTGTACTTGTTCACCCAAGCCCCTAACATTCCTGCTGTGTACTTAGAAACCCTGTGCGGCCCAGAACAAATCTGCCTGACAACATATGACCCAGTCTATGTAACCAATTATAAAGTAACTTCTCTCAGTCTTTTGTAATTCCTGCTTGAAACTTATATAAGTGTCTGTATTACCCCAAAACAGGGCAGGTGATTTGAAACTCAGGTTCCCCTAGCTTGCTGGCATAAAGAAACCTAAGGCTTTCAAGCCCCTTTGTGCTGCATGTGTTCCATCCAGTTTGGTCCTGATTTTTGGCAACAGTAAAGACTCAGGTAGCAAAAACATGTCTAATGAATCAAGCTTGATTGCCAATTGGTCATCCACATCTTGAAAAGGTTAAATGTGCAGGACATTATATATTTTTGTTAAAGTTTTAAATAAGGCAGATTTAACTATGATCAATTAATTTTAATTTCTTTAGCTTGGTAGATTCTTCTTCATCTTAATTTTACAAATACAGTGTCTCGTTGGTTCATTTGTAAGCAGGTAGAGGATCCAGGGACGGGTGAGTGGTCTGGACAACATTTTATATGCTATTTCATGCACACATTTATATAGTGAGTAGCCAGTACAATTTAAAATTGAAGAATAACAAATATCTTGGTGCAGAAATATCTCTCAGAGCCCTACTTCTACACAGTCAGCCAAAGTCTGTCTGAAATTTTATTTAAAAAGTCTTATGTTAATGATTCACAATGAGTTTATCAAGAATTGAGATTTTACAATATTCTTACCATGCTGTATAAATATTCACACTAACATCTCAACTTTCACAAGTCATTTTATTTTACTTACTTTAATTTTTCAAAGAAAGCCCCTCCTTAACATAACTGCCCTGTGAATGTCACAGGTGAGCCATGGATCCAATTTAATTCTCACTGTATAATGTGCGCTTACTCAGCTGGTCCATCACCATATGTGAAAAACAATGTATGTGTCCCCATCTACCTCCCTGTCCACAGTCACTTGCTAACTTGGAAAAAGACCAATGGGATTCAGGCAGGGTGGCTGAGAATGGCTTCCTGAGGGGCTCTGGGTGACAATGGACAGTCCCCCCAGCAGAGTCAGGGCTTGACACGGGACTCACAACCGCAAGGGACATCTCTACCACTGGTTAGCGTGGGACAGGGGAGTCATTGTGTGAGATGTAGTAGGGGCTGGGGAAATGAAATCAGCATCCTCAGAGAAATCTACACTCCTGTGTTCACAGCAGAATTATTAACAGCAGCCAAAACAGGGAAGTGCCCCAAGGGTGACTGCTGACAGATAAAGGAGGAGGAAACCATGTGTGTATGAAGTTCAGCCTTAAGAATGAGACCCTACCACTTGGCCTCCTGTGAGAGAATAACTGATATTATTTATAACTGAAAGGGGAACATGAGGGATCTCCTTCATATATGGAATCAGAAAGGAAGATTTGGAGATAGCGATAGAGAATGAAGCAGTGACTACTAGTGGTGGAAAAAAAACAGGGAGGAGATGGGGAGCAGTACTTCAAGTGACACAGCATGGTGGGTGCAAAGGATGAAGAAATCTGGTAAATCTGGCTGTTCTGGACTCATGCACACTCACAGATTGGCCCCTGTGGCATGTGGTGGGTGTTTGAATTTGATTCACTGCAGTGACTGCTTCATTCTCTCATATACATGATGGCTTTATCTGTATACTAAAACTGATTTTTTAAATTTTTATTTTAAAGAGATTAAAACCTAAAAAAGGAAACAGAATAAAGTCAATCAAAACAGTAAAAATGATACAAAATTTCAAAACAGGATAATAGGAAGTCAGCAATGGCTACCATACTGTTTTTTTGTTATCTTCATAATTGCTCCCCATACCATCAGATATAGCAACATCAAATCAAACAGAAAAAACAAAATGTAGGTAAATAGAGCATTGAATAAAACAAAATAATAAAACTGAATGGAACAAAAGAGTGGGAACAATATTGGATTTCTAAAATATGACAGAAGGAAATCTCCCATATTTGCTATATTGCTTGCTGTTATCCTCTTAATAGATGTTCAGACTACTGGCCTTAAGCCTGAAAAATCATTCGAACAATAGAAACATTAAGTTGTTTTTGTACCTTAGTTTTTATCAACTCAGCCTGTCCTCCAAATCAGCCAGTTGGCTCATAGGAAGGGTTCATTGATTTCTTATTCTTCTTGTCACAGCTCTCAGATCCAGTATGGCTTCCACCAACTCACAGCAAGGGTGAATTGGCTTGTAAAATTGATTTTAAGATATATTTAGACTCAGAATGCTTGACCTTAAGTGGTAATATGTCTTATGAGAATAACATTCTTCGATGTTACTTCAATGCTATTGTATTATCTCAAAATTTATTAATAGACTAGTCTAACATATAGCTCCTACTAGATTTCTTCTAATTTCCCAAGTTATCAACATGTAATTTATATATAAATAAAACTTTTAATATGTAATAAGGTATAATCCATACACATTTAAATATATAGCTCTGTATTTATAATAAATATGGTATACATATTCAATTTTCTACCTTCCTCTAGAGACTTTAAACTTCTGAATCAATTCTCAGACTTTTTTTAATTTTGTACTTATAATATTTTCTTACATTGACTTTTTTCTGGACAAGTTTTTTCAAAATGTATCCTATATCCTGGAGATTTTTCACCATGAGTTCATGTTATTTTAATAAGAATAGAGGTAAAGTGGTTCATTTAAAATTTTCAGATAAGGAGGCAAATAATATCAGTTATTTCCATTTTAAAAGGATTCTTTGTTTGATCTTTTTATTGTTGTTTTATTATGGATTGAGTTTTTGTGCCCCACCCTCAATCTGTATGTTGAAATCTGAACTGTGATTGTAATGATTTTGGCAGTGACACATTTGAGGTTATTATATCATGAGAGTGGAAGGTTTCTGGGCTTTACTGGTGCCTTTATAAAGAACCCCAGAGAATTCTTTTACAAGGTAAAGGCAGGGCAAAGAAACAACCATCTGAGAACCAAATATGAAACAGAAAATTTGCGGCATCTGTATTTTTGTTTCTGAGTGGAGGCTGAATGAACTCAGTCTGCTTAATGGGCAGAGGACTGGGGTCAGTGTCATGATTTATAATCCAGCACCTCATGCTTTTCAGGGTTAGCAATATAGACATGTGGCTTCTGGCACTGTCTTTGTGCTATGTATCTGGGCATGGGAAAGCCTCCCTCCCTCTTCTGAGCTTCTAGGAACCTGGTGTCCTATGATGGACCTGGAGACCTTCTTAGCCTTGTAAAACAAGCATATGGGGTGGATTTTTTTAAAGTGTCTCTTGTAGTTCAGGTGGAGAATTTCCATGTTTGAAAATTCATACAATTTCTTCCCCCAACAGAGACATATGGAAGAAACTCTGTGGTGATTTAATAAACATAGAGAAGTTTGGGTTGTTTGTCCTAAAAATGCTGTGGAGGAGACACATAGATTACATCCGTCTTTTCCACTGTGATCCCTCCCTTTCCTCTAGCACTAACTTCTGTTTGACATCAGGCACAAAGTGTCCCAGGAGAATTCAGAGCAGAATTAGGGCTGTGTCAGCATATGAGGCTTCTCCCTCATATGCTTGAGACTAATTCTGTCAAGGATTCAGCACATCCTTTGGACCATGGGCCACAGATATTTTGATTGATTTTTTTATGCAAGGGCTGTTTAATGTTTCCTATGCATGGACTACAACTTCTTTGGGAATAAAACAGTAAATAAGATAAAGTAAAATAAAATAATAAAATAAAATAAAATAAACACAAACACAGCCATCTCTCCTGACATATATCTGGAATTGACAAATTTTACTTTAAAAGAGTATGTTTTTGTTAGGTTAGAGTCCAAAGAAAGCTGTAGAAGGACTCCAGAAGTTGAAAAGGATTGGAAGTGCTGCAATTTGATTCAGCTATGATTTTAAACAAAATGGTCAGGGCGGCCTTCCTGAAGGAGACTCATTTTTAAATTAGTTGAGTGGAATGAAGATTTCCAGGAGGGGGATAGTGCAGGGAGCCCCAAGGCTGAGCCTGGTACTCAATGTGAGAGCTGAAGGAGACAGCTGGGGATGGGACTGGTGACAAGTGCTCACTCCTGGTACCCAGCGGGGTGTGTGTGCGTGTGTTTGCATGCATGCTTGTGAGCACATGCATGTGTGTGTGTGTGTGTGTGTGTCTGTATCCTGCACCCAGGAAGATTTCCAGGAGAGAAGGCAACCAGTGGACAGCCAATTTTTCAAGCACATTTGTTAAAGAGACTGTCATTCTTCCAACAAGCATGTTTGGCACATTTATCAAAGATAAGGTGGTTGAGTGTGTTTGTGGTTGTGGTTGTATCTTCCAATCTATTCCACTGATCCTCCAGTCTGTTTTTATTCCAGTACCATACTGACTTTATTACTGTAGCTTTGTAGTATAATTTCAAGTAAGGGATTGTGATGCCTCCTGCTTTGCCTTTGTTGCTTAGGATTGCCTTTGCTATTCTAGGTCTCTTCTGGTTCCAGATGAATTTTAGAAGTGATTTCTCTAGATCTATGAGGTAGGTTAGTGGTATTTTGATTGGGATTGCATTGAACCAAACTACATGGGAAATACTTCCTAGAATCAATAACTGGGACCACATCTTATTAAAGAGTTTCTGCATGTTAAAAGAGGTTTCCAGCAGAGTGAAAAGAAAACCCACAAATTGGGAAAAAAATCTTCATGGACAGTTCCTCAGACAAAGGACTTCTGTCTAGAACTTATAAAGAATTTTAAAAAATCAGACCCTCGAAATTCAAAGACCCAATCCAAAAATGGGCATCTGAAATGAATACACAGTTCTCAGATGAAGAAATATGAATGGCAAATAAATACATGAAGAAATGTTCATCATCATTAGTCATGAGAGAAATGCACATTAAAACCACACTGAGATTCCATCTCACTCCAGAAAGAATGGCCAGGATAGAAAACACTACCAACAAGTGTTGGAGAGACTGTGGGCAAAAAGGAACTCTTCTGCACTGTTGTTGGGAGTGCAGACTGGTGCAACCACTGTGGAGGTCAGTCTGGAGATTCCTCAAAAAGCTGGGTTTGGAAGTCCCATTTGACCCAGCTATTCCACTTCTGGGCATGTTCCCAGAAGAACTGAAAACATCATACCACAGTGATATACGTGCACCCATGTTTATAGCAGCACAATTTGTAATCACCAGACCCTGGAAACAACGTAAGTGCCCATCAACTGAGGAATGGATAAAAAAATTGTGGCATTTTTATATAATGGAGTACTACTCAGCTATAAAGAATGATCACATTGAGATATTTATAAATAAATGGACATGACTTGAGGCCATACTCATAAGCAAAATAAACCAAACTCACATGTGTAAATACCACAGAGTCACCCTAGTATGAGAGTTGATAAGAGTATATAAGATTTTATGGTAAGCACAAGTCCCCATCTCATAGCTTTGAAGCTTTTCAATGTTTTCAATCATCAGTTGGAATGGTTTTATTCTGTTTTGTTTGACTATATCATGTGTGATGATATGAACAGCTGTTTTGAAGAAAACAAAACATTATGACAGCCATTGATGATTTAATATCATCCTTCTTAGAAGTCCTACCAAGCTTTTATTCTTCTGCTACCATTGATTCTATCTATCACATTGTGTCTTATTGGGATTTGAATATGTGTGATAGTTTAAACAAAATTTTTCTATCGAAAATGAGATATTATATTACCCATTGATCATTTTCTGTTATCCATCTCAGAAAGCCCTGTAATTCTTTCACTCTTTGCATGGCTTTATACTACTTTGTTATGTTTGATATTATTGTATTTGAAACTATGCTCAACTATAGCAGAGTAAGAGATATTGTGATAGCTACTGTTGATGTCCGCTTGTCTTAATGTAAAGTACTGTGTTGTCTGTGTTGTCCTGTTCTGATCTGCTCTGTACTGCCCTCTTTTGTTTTATTCTCTTTAAAATAAAATTTAATAATTTTTTAAAAAATTATGTTTCTCCAAATTTGAAAGCTGGCAATTCTTTCCCAAGTTTTGTTGTTATTTCCATGCCCTCTTTTGTAAAACTCCTGTTAGTAGGTTTTGTCCTTTTGTGTGTTAGTCAAAGAATTATTTATTGTCACCCCTAAAGGTTCTGAATGCTAATACTGGGAGGTGATATATTACTTACTGCAATGACACTCTGGAAAGTGATTTTCTTATAATTTCCTCCACTTTGAATTAAATTACAGTATATTTCATATAGACTATTGTAATTTTTTTTTGTGGTACCAGGGATCAAACTCACAACTGTGCCCTTGCAAGGCAGGCACTTATGCCACTGAGCTAAAGCCCCAGCCCTATAGACTATTTTGAAATAACCCTTCATTACAACTTTGCATATTTTAAGACCTGAATATAGGAATTCTACCATAGTGACTCATGAAGTTTTTCATGCTTGATTTTCTGTTTATTTTTAGTAGCATATAAATAAAGAAGTTATGAAAATTGCATGCATTTATGGAGGACAAAGAGACCTTATAACATACATAGACATTGTGAAATTTTTTATCACAGTTTAGTCAATAGATCCTTCACTCATCACCCAACAGAGATTGTTATCTTTGTGTTTCTTTTTTGA
>PVJX010048388.1:0-11494 GCA_004027295.1 Dolichotis patagonum
TATAGATCCTCTTGTCATCTTCCAGTCTTTGTATCTTTACTGCCTGCTCCCTTGTTATTTTTAAGAGATCTTCCCTTTCATGACCCCACATTGCAAGCCTGTGTTCAATTTTTGATAGTCTATCTTTGGTTTCTTTCAAGCAGTTTTGCCAGCTTTCTATGGAGTCTTTAGTTTCCTGATAATCTCTTTGAATCTGCTTGATGAATTCTCGGTTTTTTCTGAATTCTTCATTAAATTTTTCTCTCCATTTGTGTTCCTCCATTCTTCTCTCTGTGTCTTCTTGAGAGGTACCCAGCCCTTCTTTTATTAATCAACTTATCTCTTGCTTAATTTCAATTAATATTTCAGTTTTGGTCCCGCTTATGAGGTCTCGAATATATCTCTTTATGTCCGCTAACGCTGTGTTTGATGTTGCATTTTTGCTGCCCTCAGTCTCTTTTGTATTTATCGCTCCTGGATCAGTGTTCTCAGGGTTGGGGGCTGGGAGTGTTTTCTTATTTCTCCCTTTCGTCATGTTTTTGGTTCCTTCCATACAAGTGTACAGTGTAATTCCCAGACCCTTTTCTTGTTGTGTAAGGTTCCTCTAGACGGCGCAGGCTAGGAGCTTTAGCCCTCTTCAATAGGTTATCAGAGATTAGAGTTCACTCACGGGCAGTATACGCTACCTCTTCCCTTCTGGGCCAGTCAACCTTTGCAGTGCCTCAGTGTGCACTGATCTCAGGGAAGTAACTGGGTTCCCGCCAGGGGTGTGGCCTAGTCCAAGCAGATTCCACCAATCTGCTGGGCGAGGGGAGTAACCAGCTGAAGCCACTTCCTTATGGAGTTAGGGCTGTCCTGCCCAAATCCAACATGTCGTCCAGTTGGTTTCCCTTTTCCCATGGGAGGGTCTTATACCCATCACTCACCGTGTCCCTGAGAACTGCTGGACTGCCCGACCTCCGACTTCAGCCCGGCTGCCGTGGGAATTCACGGTGCCTCTGGGTGGGTCGTGTGCAGAGCCGGTCCCGGCGAGCTGCACGCAGGGCTGTTCAGCTCCGCACTCCGGCGGCTCAAGCCAGTCGCTTTGGCTGGGATGGCTTGTTCAGGTCGGGCGGAATTCCGGCGTCTCGAGGCGGGTGCTGTGCTCGCTGATCTTACCTTCACTAATAGTAGCCCCAGGACCTCTTATTCGAGCGGGGTTTTGTGCTTTAGTTTCTTTCTGGGTTGTGAGAGTCTATCTCTCTCTGTTTGGGTCTCTCCAGGGTGTTTTATTCTGGCATTTGAGCTGTATCTCTCAGAGAGGATCTCTTTCCTGCTACCCACCAGTCCGCCATCTTGTCTCTTCTCCCAGCTTACATCTTAGGACTTGCATTGTGCCCCATAGGTTTTAGTATGGTGTATAGGTATTAGCATTTGATTCTTGGAACTAATAGTTCTTTGATTTCTTCTATGACTCAGCAGTTATTGAAGAGTGCGTTGTTTAATCTTCATGTGTCTGCATAATCTGTACTTTCTTGTGCCATTGCTTTCCAGTTTCATTGCACTGTGACCTGACAATATGAATAGAATAATTTTGATTCTTTTGTATTTAACCACAATTTAAGGGCTAGCATTTGGTCTATTTTAGAGAAAGTTCCTTGTGCTGCTCAGAAGAATGTATATTCTGTTGTTGGGCAGAACACTGTATATATCTAGTAAGGCCTTGTTTGAAGGTGTGAGTCAACTGTGGTCTTTGTTGATTTTTGAATTAATTTATTGAATTTATTTAATTTATAAGTTTTTAAAATAAGTTTATGTTATATAGAGTTCTACCATTGTGTGCGAATGTGTATTTGATCTTTTATGTCCAATAGTATTTCTTTTATGAAGTTTGGTGTGCCAGTGTTCAGTGCATCTGTATTTATAATTTCTTTTGCTTGGAATTTTGTTTGCTTTTTGAGACAAAGTCTTGCTATGTTGCCCAGGCTGCCTTTGAATTCACTATGTAGCCCTGCCTGGCCTTGAACTTGCAGCAGTCCTCCCGCCCCAACCTTGTGAGTGCCAGGATTACAGGTATGTGCCACCATACCAGCCTATTTTTATAATTCCTGTTGTGTTCTATTCAATCATCTCCTTAGCAAATATGTACTGACCATCTTTGCTTTTTCTGATCAGTTTTGGCTTGAGGTCTACTTTATCTGAAAATACTATAGCTACTGCTGCTGTTTGTTTTTTTAAAAAATTTTTTATTTTATTTAATGAAAAAAGAATTAAAAAGAAAAATAGAAAAAACGAGAAAAAAAGTAGAATACAGAATTAAAAAAAAAACCTAACAAAATCGCTAGTTGAAACATTACATATTGTAATCTTAACAATAGTTGTTAAAGTTACAAAATCAAGGCATAAAAAGTGGCTAAATGCTAAAACGTTGACAGTGCAAACTGTTCTGTTTAATGTTCTAACAAAAATTTAGATATATGGTCATCTTACACATTACATATACCGTTATATTCTTTAGAGCACTTTCCTTCCCTTTCACTTTTATAATATCTATTATATCTATTATACTTTTACATCTACTATACTTTTTGGATACCATTATTCTGTCAGTTCTTATTTTTTATACTAGAGAGACAATGTGATATTTACTATGATGAGTCTTGTTTATTTCACTAATGAGAATAGTCTCAGGTTGCCTCCATTTACCTATAAAGGCCTCAAGATCAACCTTTTTATAGCTGAATAGTATTCCGTTGTATAAAAATACCACATTTTTTCCTCAACTCTGCAGTTGATGGGCATTTTGTTTGTTTCTAAGATTTAGCTATCACAAATTGTGCTGCTATAAACATGGGTGTACATATATCACTGTGACATGACCTTTTCAGTTTTTCTGGGAGAATACCCAGGAGGGGAATAGCTGGATTGAATAGAACTTCCAATCCTAGTTTTTTTAGGAATGCCCATACTGATTTCCACAGTGGTTACACCACTCTGCACTCCCACCAACAGTGGAGAAGTGGTTCTTTTTCCCCACACCCTTGCCAACATTTATTATCAGTTGTTTTCTTGATGGCAGCCATTCTTTCTGGGGTGAGATGAAATCTCAAGGCTGTTTTAATTTGCATTTCTCGAATGACCAGTGATGGTGAACATTTCTTCATATATTTATTTGCCATTTGTATATCTTCATCTGAGAACTGTGTATTCATCTCCGATGCCCATTTTTGGAGAGGGTCTTTGAATTTGGGGGGCTTGATGTTTTTCAGTTCTTTATATGTTCTGGATATAAGTCCTTTGAGGGATTGTTGGCTAAGATTCTTTCCCATTCTGTGGGTTTTCTTTTCACTTTGTTGGTAATTTCTTTTGAAATGTGAAAACTTTTTAGTAAGATGAGATCCCAGTTGTTGATTCTTTGAAGTATTTCCTATGCAGTTTGTGTTTTGTTCATGAATTCTCTGCCTATCCCAATGTCTCCAAGATTTCTACCTACTTTGTCTTCGAGTAGATTTAGTGTTTCTGTTTTAATATTTTGATCTTTGATCCAGTTTGACTTTAGTGCATGGTGATAGGCATGGGTTTCAGTCTTTGGCATGTGAAGAGCCAGTTTTTCCAACACCATTTATTAAAGAGGCTGTCCTTTTTCCAGGGAACGTGTTTAAACCCTTTGTCAAATATCAGGTGGCTGAGTGTCTTTGTAGTTGTGTTTGCATCTTCTAATCTGTTTCATTGATCCTCAGATCTGTTTCTTTGCCAGTACCATGCAGATTTTATCACTGTAGCTTTATAGTATAGTTTCAAGTCAGTAAGTGAGATGCTTTCTGCCTTGCCTTTGTTGCCCAGAATCACCTTTGCTATTTTAGGTTTGTTCTGTTTCCAAATGAATTTTAGGAGTGTTTTCCCTAGATTTGCAAGGTATGCTAATGGTATTTTGACTGGGATTGCATTAAATCTATGTAATAGTTTTGAGAATATGGTCATTTTCACAATGTTGGCTCTTTCTAACCAAGAGCAAGGAATAGCCTTCCATTTTCTAATATCCTCTTCAGTCTCCTTTTTTAGTGTATTATAGTTTTCAGCATATAGGTCTTTTCAGCATATAGGTCCTAGGTATTTCATTTTTTAGATGCTATTGTGAAAGGTAATATTTCCATAATTTCTCTCTCAGTGAGTTTTTTGTTTGTGTACAGGAATGGTATTGATTTTTGTGTGTTTTATCCTGTGTACAGGAATGCTATTGATTTTTGTGCGTTTTATCCAGCTATGCTGCTGAATTTATTTATTACCTCTAGTAGTCTTATAATGGAGTTGTTGGGGTCTTCTGTGTAGAGTATCATGTCATCTGCAAATAATGATAATTTAACTTCTTTTCCTATTTTTATTCCTTTTATTTCTCCCTGTTGTCTGATTGCTCTGGCTAATATTTCTAGAACTATATTGAATAGGAGTGGTGATAGTGGACATCTTTGTCTTGTTCCTGATTTTAGAGTGAAGGCTTTCAGTTTTTGTCCATTTAGTATAATGTTGCTGTTGGTTTGTCATAGGTGACCTTTATGAGATTGAGGTGTATACTGTCTATTCTGAGTTTCTATAGGGTTTTTATCCTGAAAAGGTGTTGGACTTTATCAAAAGCTTTTTCTGTGTCTACTGAGATGATCATGGTATTTTTATTTTTGGCTGTGTTGATGTGGTGTATTACATTTATTGTTTTGCATATGTTGAACCATCCCTGAATTCCTGGAATAAATCCCACTTGTTTGTGGTGTATAATCTTCTTGATGATTTGCTGCATTCTCTTTGCCAGTATTTATTGAGAATCTTTGCATCAATGTTCATTAGTGCGATTGGTCTGTAGTTTTCCTTTTTGGTTAGGTCTTCCTCTGGTTTTGGTATCAGAGTGAAACTTGCCTACAAGAATGAGTTAGGGAGCACTGCTTCTCTTTCAATTTCATTGAAGAATTTAAGGAATATTGACGTTAAATCTTCTCTAAATTTTTTATAGAATTCAGCTGTGAATTCATCAGGACCTGGGCTTTTCTTGGTTGAGAAGTTTTTAATCTTAGTTTTTGATTTTAGTATCTGATACTGGGTTATTCAAAATTGTTATATCTTCTTGATTGAGCTTTGGTAGTTCATATATTCCTAGAAATCTGTCCATTTTCTCTGTTTTCCACCCTATGGGACTAGAGATTTTCAAAGTAGGTGTTTATGATCTTTTGAATTTCCATGGGATCTGTAGTAATTTACTTCTTTTCAGCCCTTATTGCATGGATTTGAGTTTTTTCTTTCTGTTTCTTGATAAGGTTGGCTGGGGGCTTATCAATTCTGTTTACTCTCAAAAAACCAGTTCTTTGGTTCATTAATTCTTTGTATTATTTTTTTAGTTTCAGTTGAATTAATTTCTGCTCTAATCTTTACAATTTCCTCTTTTTTATGAACTTTGGGTTTGACTTGCTTTTCCTTTTCTAGAAGCTTGAGATGTAACATTAGGTTATTTGTGTTTGTTCCATTTTCTTGATGTGACTATTTATTGCTATATCTTTCCCTCTTAGGACTGCTTTCATTCCATGCTATAGGTTACAGTATGTTGTATTTTCATTGCATTGTAGGTATTATTTTATTTCTTCTTTAATTTCATCTGTAACCCATTGGTTATTCAGAAGGTTGTTGTTTAATTTCCATGTATTTTTGCAGGTTTTTTTGCCATTGATTTACAATTTTAGTGTGCTATGATCAGATATTATGCATGGGATAATGTCACTCTCTTTGCATTTAGTTAAGAATGCTTTATGGGTTAATATATGGTCTATCTTGGAGAATATCCCATTTGCAGCTGAGAAGAATGTATATTCTGATGTGGTTTGGTGGAACACTCTGCAAACATCCGCTAAGTCCATTTGCTCACAGGTATGATTCAGTTATTTCTTTGCTGACTTTTTGTCTAGTTGATCTATCTCTTTGTGACAGTAGGGCATTAAGGTCTCCTATTACAATTGTATTCTTGTGTATTTGGTTTTTCATGTCCATTAGTATTTGTCTTATATAGTTGGGTGCTCCTGTATTTGGTGCATATATATTTGTAATTGTCAGTTCTTCCTCTTGTAGTTTTCCACTAGTAAGTAGGTAGTGGCCTTCTTTGTCTCTTTTAATCCTTTTAGGTTTGAAGTTCATTTTGTCTGCAAACAGAATAGCTACCCCTGCTTTTTTCTGGGTTCCTGTTTCATGGAATACTGTTTTCCATCCTTTGACTTTTAATCTATGAGTTTCTTTTTGAGTCAGATGTGTTTCTTGTGTACAGCATATTGTTGGATCCTGTTTCTTTATCCATTCTGTCAACCTGTTTCTTTTGATTGGTGAATTGAGCCCATTTACATTTATGGATATCATTGATACGTACTGGCTTGACTTTGCCATGTTGTGTTCCTATTGTTGCTTTCCTGCTCTTCTCCCTTGTTCAATTTCTTGTCCAGCCTGGTGTTTTCTTTCTGTTGTTGTTCTGGAGATTGTGGTCATTTTTATTGCCATCTAGGATGTCTTTTAGCACTCTAAGGTTGGTTTTGTGGACATGAATTTCTTAAGTTCTTTGTCATGGAAATATCTTGTTTCTTAAATTTGAAAGACAGTTTTGCTGGGTACCTCAGTCTGGGTTGAAAGTTGTTTTCTTTTAGGGCTTGAAATGCTTCACTCCAAGCTCGTCTTATCTTGAAGATTTGTACTGAAAAGTCTGTTGTGATTCTAATAGGCTTTCCTTGATAGGTGAGTTGTGTCTTTTCTCTTAACAGCTTTTAGTATTCTGTTTTTATGCAGTATGTCTGCAATCTCAATTATTATATGTCTGGGTGTAGATTTATGTTGGCTATGACTGTTATGCGTTTTATGCCTCACTTATTTGTATATCAGATTTTTCCCCGATATTTGGGAAATTTTCTGCCATTACTTCTGTGAACTGCTTAGTTACATCCTTTGCGTTGTCTCCTGCATCATTACTGATGCCTATTAGTGTTACATTGTTTCTATTGGCATCATCTTGAAGCTGCTGGATTGTCATTTCATGCTGCTTTGTTGTTTTTATAAGTTCTACCCTTTCATGATCGCTATCTGCAATCCCATCCTCAAGGTCCGAAATTGTATCCTCAGCTTCTTTTAAATGGTTTTGCCAGCTTTCAATACAATTTTTTGTTTTTTCGGTATCTCTTTGAATTTGTTTCATGGATTCTGCTTGTTTTCTGCATTGTTCATTCAAAGTTTCAATTAGTTTCCCATGTTCCTGTATTTTTTTCTATCTATTTCTTCTAGCTATGTTGAGCAACTCATTTACTAACGTTATTATTTCTGTCTTTATGTAAGACATTATTTCTAAGTTGTTTGGAATTGTTTCTTTACTTCATTTGCTATCTTTTCAGTGATTTCTGGTGTATGAGTGATTTTTGGCTTTTCTCCAAAAGGATTTTTATGTTTTTGTTTTTGGGAGAGTTTTTTGTTTTTTGTTTTGAGATTTAGGGTCTTTGCTATGTAGTTCAGGCTGGCCTTGAATTCACATGTAGCCCATGGTGGTCTTGAAGTCTCAATGTGGTCCTGACTCAGCCTCCCAAATGCAAGGAATACAGGCATGTACCACAGTGCCAGGCTTCATCAGCTTTTTAAGATTCTGTCCTTATGTTGGTTTTCTCGGCTTTTGTCTATGATGTGTAATAGAGAAATTTTTTTAAAAATCATGCCTATTTGGATTTTTTTATGCCTTACTTACCTATATTTTATATTCTTTCCTCATTCTTGAAATTTTTTGTTATTTCTGTACACTATATTTTTGCCATTCATACTACCTTGTAATTTTGCAATAATTTTAGTTCTTAGATAATCTTTTATTGTCTAACAGATACTGAATCTATTTTCCATAGCTCTGAGTTTTTAGCTTTGAGTATATGGTCAAATATATCAGCTCTGTCTTCCAGTTTTGAAAGTGTTTTCACATTGGTCACTTCTGCTGCCTGTACATTCAATACAATTTTTAATCTCCTGGATTTCTGTTTGATACCTTTTTCCTACTTGGTGGCAATTCTCTATGCAAGGCAGATTAGGCAAAGGAAGGCTGATTGGAATGGGTGTTTTTGAGCTCTAGTTGGGCAATCTGATTTTTTTCCAGGTAAGTCTTAGTTTTGGAGAAAAGTGGTATAGACACAAAGAGAAACCAAGCATTGACATACAACAAAATGTCTACTACATGCCCTAAATATACCATTCTTAATAGAAAAGCTTTTAACAATGATAGCATATAGTGAGCTAAATGTTTAGTGATTAACAAAGCTGAATAGTAAAACTTGTAAAAATAGAGGGCTGTGGAAGGGAAAAATGAAAGAAGCAAATTTTAATACAGTAAGTCCCAAACAGAAACATTCAAGTTGTAAATTTGCACAGGCATATTGTATAAGACTCACTTTGTCAGCTTATAAATGAACCCAACTTAGGAACAATTCTCATGGGATGGAACTCATAAGTCAGAGACTTGCTGTAAAGAAAAAGAAGATGAGAAGGAGGCAGCAAAAATAAAACTAAGGACACTATTGTGGAGTAAAAGAAAATCAATACATAATAGTAACAGAAAAGAACAAACAATAGAAGAAAAAATACTGAAAGCAGAATAAAGAAAAAGAAAGGGGAGAAACCCAAATCACTGAAAACTCAGTCAACAAAAAGACAATAAATTTTTTTGAGTAAGAGGTTTATTTCTACAGGCATTTTTCTACAGGCATATTTCTACAGGCATTTCTGGTATTGAAATCCACCAGATATTTGGTTGGGATTGTGAGTCACTAAGACCTATTCTTTTTCCACACTCCTTTGTGATTGTTCAAACTTGCCCTGCCTTTCCTGCTGAGTGTTTTGTGTCAGTGATATCTGCCCTAAAGCTATATTCACTCTACCTGCTCCGGGTTTTCATGTCCTTTTGTGTTTCTCAAGTCATGACTTTTGTTCTAGCTTTGCAGCTTGTGGGTTTATGTGTTGTCGTCCCTGTTCTATGTGGCCCCTCTCTTCTGTAAACCTTAGGCTGTGGTAATTGTTCAAACTGAGAGGTAGCCTTGATCTCATTAGTTTTATCACATGTAGGTGGGCAGAGGGGGATTTTAAGCAGTCTGCTATACTTAATGTCAGTACTGTCAGATCCAGTCCCCTTTGAAAGTGACACATGACTGCTCTGATTTCTCAGCTCAGAGGACAGAACTTCTTTTTACTTGTTATTCTGGGCTAAAACTCCTCTGTGCTGGAGGGAGACAGAGGTTTGTGTCTAGCCTGTGTGCCCCATCTGCAACTGTCTGTGTGGTCATTTTCTACTTGGTCACAGTAGTAGAGTGATTCCAGAAACCCTGAAGTGTATTTGTTGTATAGGTCAGTGTTAAAACAATTAACTGCTTGAAATAGCTTCTAATTAAACACTCTCACATAAGGCAGGTGCTGTCCTGCGTTTCTTTTCCAACTCTGAGCGATGTGGAAGCAGTCACTTAGAGTAAAAAACCCTGTGTTGTTTTTGCAGTTCACAAATAACCATAGGCTTTTCTTGGTGGTAGTACTGCTAGGGTTGTATTCCATTAATGGAGACCGTTTCTTCTTCCTGGGAGCCATGGTTAGGTTTCCAAACTGTTTCGTTTCAGTCTTCATTGTGCTCTGTTTCTCCTGATTCTGTTTAGTTCCAAGTTTTCTTGTCTGTCCCATTTCCCAGAGATCTACTTTTTTTTTCTTTTCTTTACTATGTTATTTTCTAGGTGTCTTGATGCTAGGTGCTGGAGAGGCTGATTTTGTTGTTATATAGTCTTTACTGTCAGTTTTAATTTTCTTCACTATTGAGATTTATTGAAAGTTATTCTTAGAAATCAAAAGTAAACATTTTTAAAAAATAAACATTTTTCCAAAAGCATCATCATTGTATTAGCTTTTTAGGGTGGTGTCATAATGTATTAGATTCAAAATTTGTTAATATGTGCTTCCACTAATAATTAACATAGTTTATTTTTAACAGTTAATTTGAAGTATTTTTCTCTATTATATAATTGGATGCCAGCAGTAAAATATTATATATATGTATATATGACATTTAAAAA
Source organism: Dolichotis patagonum (assembly GCA_004027295.1). Taxonomy (NCBI): domain Eukaryota; kingdom Metazoa; phylum Chordata; class Mammalia; order Rodentia; family Caviidae; genus Dolichotis; species Dolichotis patagonum. The sequence continues at coordinate 10,053 of PVJX010048388.1, forward strand.
CTGGTGGTGTAAGTGATGAATATTTTATTGTACAATATACCAAAATAGTTTGTGGATACCGAAGTCACTGGAATAAGTGAATTAGGATGAGATTTGAAAGAAATCAGCAGTGATACAGCTATGTTTAAAATTCCTTAATGAGCTGCATGTATAATTCAGATTTATTCTGTTGAACTGATTGGTGTAGACAAGTCCAAGCCAAAGAAATCATTTTCTTGTCAATACCAGTATATCAATTAATGAGACAGGGAATCATACTATTTATGGAAAAAACTCACCATGTAGTAAACTATCATAAGTACACTTAAGTGCTAAACAGTCTGCCCAAAGTTATAGACTTTAATATACTTCCAGAATGAATCCACTCATTTGCCCTAGATTTTGGTGTTATCTTTTTGGAGATACCACTGTTCTCCCAGTCACCATAAAACTCTTAAGCTAAGAGACTGGGAGCTTTTGTGTACTCTTTATTTCCAGTGATGTATGATCATGATAAAAATTACCAGTGATGTAGACTGATGTCCAAGTCAAAGATTTAATTGTTCATTGATAAATATTATATGACAGGTAAGTTCTACAAAAAAAAAAAATCAAAAAACCCCCCAAAAACCCTCAGTATGAAGTTTTAACTTTGGGGCCGGGGATTTAGCTTAGTGGCTTAAGTGCCTCCCTGGCAAGCACAAGGTCGTGAGTTCGATCCCTGGTACCAAAAAAATAAATAAATAAATGAAGTTTTAACTTTATTTGAAGGTTTCGAGATACACACTTTCATTTTCTTTCTTTTCTTTTTTTTTTTTATTTGAAAGAGAATAAAACAAAAGGGGGCAGTACAGAGCAGATCAGAACAGTACAACATAGGCAACACAGTACTTTACATTAAGTCAACTGGACATCAACAGTATCTAACACCATATCTCTTACTCTGCTATTGTTGAGCATAGTTTCAAATACAATAATATCAAACATAACACAATAGTATAAAGCCATGCATAGAGTGAAAGAATTACAGGGCTTTCTGAACCGAATAACAGAAAATGATCAATGGGCACTATAATATCTCATTTTTGATAAAAAAGAAAAAAATTTGTTTGAACTATCACACATATTCAAATTCCAATAAGACACAATGTGGTAGATAGAACCAATGGTAGCAGAACAAAAAAAGCATGGTAGGACTTCTAAGAAGGATAATATTAAATCAGCAATAGCTGTCATAATGTTTTCTTCAAAACAGCTGTTCATTTCATCATGTATGATATAGTCAAACAAAACAGGATAACACCATTCCAACTGATGATTTAAAACTTTGAAAGACTTCGAAGCTATGAGATGGGGCCTCATGCTTACCGTAAAGTCTTATATACTCTTATCAAATCTCATATTAGGGAGATTATATGGTATTTACCCTTGTGAGTTTGGTTTATTTCACTTAAGAGAATGGT
>PVJX010048389.1:0-11494 GCA_004027295.1 Dolichotis patagonum
AAACCAACCAATGCCATCTGCTTCTGTACCCGCGCTTGCAAGGTCTCCTCCTCCCTTTGTTCAATAGCTTAAAAACCCTGCCCATGCTTAGCTCGGGGCTCTCTGTTCCTGCGTGTTCAGTGAGCCCCACACATGCTTGGATAATAAAGACCCCATGCTTATTGCATGAGAAGGCGTCTGTTGGTGTCTTCCTTCACGTAGCGGGTGTCTCAACCCTCACAAAGGTAAAGTCATTTCATTTAAATGCACAAAGAAGCATGCACAACAACAACCAAAAGAAACCCAAGGGACTTTTCATCCCTTCAGGCCATTGGGATATAAATTGCACGAAGACAAAAATTTTTCTCTTTTTTCCTTTGATGTATCCCCAGAACCCAGCACAGTGTTTGGCACAACATAAATTCTCTACAATTATTTGATGAATGAGTAAGATTCTTTACAACTTTATCTTTCAATCAGTTTGTTGTAAATAATATACAAATTGAGTAGTATGGCAAATGAACATGTAAACTAGGTGCTGTAGTTCAAATCTAGATTGCCCTCAAAACTTCATGCTCTTAAAAGTGGGGTTTTTTGGAGGTAGCTCGATAGATAGTGGATGTGTGATACTAGATTATAGGTGTTTGATAACTGGATTAGCTCACTGATTGGATAGGCATAGATCTAGATATGGCTGAATGGACTTACTGAAGACAGAAGACCCACCCAGGGTATGTGTGGGACCAGCAAGTGTGTCTGTGTTCTGGGTAGAATGGAAAGGGTAAAAGGGAATGCAGGCTTACTGCTGCCTGCTTTCTGCCTGCTTTTGCATGGACTATTTCTCCTCTGCCTTGCTGGCATACATTGGTGCTAACAATTGACTGAAATCTTCAAAAACTTTGAGTGACAACAAGCCTGTCCTACTTTACCTTGTGGGTGGTAGTTACTTTGTTTAACCAATGAGGAAGTATCTAAAGCACTAGGGGTTATATAGTGTGTTTCTTCCTCTGTTCCTGCACACATATCTCTAGCATCTTCAAATACAATAGTTATTGTGGTGCCTTAAAAGTTAGTTGCCTAAGGATTTATATGTCCTCTTCTATGCTACTACAAAAGAATTGTACTTTGAAAGGGGCATTGTGCTCAGAAAACTTAGTTTCTAAACCTGGATTTTTCAGTAATTAGCTGTATGATTTGGGCCAATTTATTTAAACTTTTCAGAATATGGATTTTTCTCTTTGTGTGTAAAAATGTCAGTAATGATTCATTCTCTTTGATTTACATTAATTAATTTATTTATTCATTAATTTTTATGAAATGTCAGTATATATAAGGGATTGAGATTAATAAATGACTTAGTAATACAATCATTAAGGTGCTACAATTCTTTGACTATATAAGTAGTTTTATATGTAAAGACATTAAAAAGGAATTGCTAAGTTTTTTCCTGAGTTTAGCTTTATAATTTTCAATTATATTTAGTTCCACATGAAAAATTACTTATTATATTTATATTAGTTACTTAGATTAATTCTTTTATTCAATTTTTAATCAGGAAAATAGAAATTAATTAAACTATTTCAGTTTTCTCTTTGTCAAATACAAAGTCTTGATTCTAGTGCACAGTAGATTTTTCTGTTGAATTTATTAGATACATAATTTTAAATGCCTAATTATAATAAACCCACATATTATGTATGAGCAGGCTGTTATAACCAGAGTTTTTAATATCACAGTGCACTTTTGCAGTTTTTTCCATACCTAGTGATAGAAAAGAACTGACATTTTCTAAAATGTTCTCTCTAGACTGCCTCTGAGTACAAATGACTACAGTTTTTCATACTCTTGTGGTATTAAACCATGAAAATATCACTTGATTTGTTGTGTGTACATATGACTTCTACATGCATATTTAATGGGAATTGGAGTGATTGCCATGATCCATGTAACACCCATAGTCTCTTTCTTTGTCCTTGAATGGTCGTGTCATGATGTTCTTCTCTGATGCCATTTACTATACTGTTCTGTTATTTGCCATTTTGTCCTCACTTATCCATGACTTTGTGAATGCAAACGGAGTTAGTATGTCTCAGAATGTCACATCACAGCATGGTATTTCTGCAGCTGCAACTACTAATTCCTTTCTGTGTAATACACCATCACATTCCTTGAGGTTGATTATCAATGGGTTTTTGGTTTTTCCATTTTTGCTCAAGTAGGGAAAATATTTAGCAATAGATTTCATAATGAGACTGAACTTTTTTGCTTAAAATTCTCTATACTTTTAACTTCAAATTTTATTTTGCTTATAGAAAGAATGATTTGTATTTAGAGAAAAATAAAACATATACAGATGCTGCTTGTCTTACCATGGCATTATATTCTGATGAATATACCATAAAATGAATAGTCAAAAACTTTAATACATGTAACTGAGCACCATAGCTTAGCCTAGCCTACCACAAATGTACTCAGAATACTTGCATTATCCTACATTTGTGAAAAACCATCAAAAACAAGGGCCATTTTATAATAATGTTGAATATCTCATACACATACATAGATTGACATTTTATAAACAAAATAAGTTGCAAAAATGAAACAATATTCAAACAATTTTGACAACACAGTATACTGAGTATTGACTGTTTACCCTCGTGGTTGTATGGATGACTGAAAACTGGGCCTTGTTGGCAACCCTTAGCATTTTGAAATGGCATCTTTCTACATTTCACTAGTCTGAGGAAAGTTTAAAAATTCAGTTTTAAAGTATTATTTTGATGGAAAGAGTTTTGCTTTTGGATCATCCTAAACATGAGAAAATCTTAAGTTTATTACAATTTGAAAATTATTTGTATGTAACTACCAGTATTTGGCTTACAGATTCACGTGTGAAGCCAAGGAATTGATCTAAAATTTTGCAAAACTTGTTAATCATAGTTAAAATGATTAATATTCATGGAAAGAGCACATTGGTTCCTTCATTAACTGAATAATTTTTTTATTACCAGTGGTCTTGGAGGTAAAGGAATGAGTTTAGCCAGGATTCATATCTGAAAAAGGTTTTTTAATCTAAGTCTTATATGTACATAACTATATATAAAGACTGAAATAAATAAATGACAAGAGGCACATGTGAGTGCTAAAAAAGATTAGAGGATAAAAGAAAGAAATTTTAGTTACATGATCAGAGGAGGCATGGAGAAAATAGCCCTTGAATTGATTTTGGACTTTGTATGGGTATTGAACTGCTGTCCAAAATGGGAAATAATGTAAACAGAGGTTCAGAGATGAGGTAATACAAGAAATGTGCTGTGAATAATGATAAATTTAGAATCTTATTTCCATTAAATTCTTCAATTAGTACTTGAAAATAAGCCTTACCATTCTCTTGACTACATTTTCCTCATTTTATGACAGAATTCTAACATTAGAAATGGTTTGGATATTTTTCAACCTCTAAGATACCAGAGTTGTCTCCAATTCCTTCTAATCAAAGCAATTCCTTCTGTTAGAGTTTGATTTTTCTATGTCATTTTCCTCCCAAGTCTTTGTTTTCTTAGAAATGATGATCTTATATTAGCAAAATTAACTGTTTCATTTCATTGTGATATATATACATATATATATATATATATATAATTTCATATTCCAATTTCAAAACAAAATAGTTTTCTGTAGCTATGACTTTAACTTTCTCTTCTTTCTTGAAAATTTAAGATCACAAACAGTGAAATGTTGTTACTGTTAGGTCAGAGCAGGGTTGTACAACACACCATGATATGCCACACTGACACCCAGGGGTAGAATGCAAGCCATTTCCCAGCTATGTCATGCCACTACTCTAGTGAAACACACAACTCTCAGTGATCCTAAACCCAGCATTGTTAAAAACAAAACAAAACAAAACAAAAATCTAAAGAAGCAGTTTAAAATAAAGTTTATTTTCATAAGGAAGGAAGGAAGTAGAGATGAAATATAACCACTCTGGAGGAGTAGGGAAAATTCAAAATTGAATTGCACATGAATTTCTTGTCTGCAACTCCTTTTATTGAGATCCTTGTCCCACATTGGTTCCTGAAATCTGACTGCCTGGCTCCCTGGCTTGTCTTGCATCCTTACTTAAAATTTCTTCAGGTCTCCTGATCTTTCTCTGCCCTTTGCTAGAGCATACATTTTTGGATGGGGGATTTATGAATAAGTAATTTAGGGTTAAGGATTAAGTAAAGGCAAGGTTTGCAATTCTTATTCTTATGTTAATTGCACTACTTAGGAATTTACCAGCCCTGAGTTCTTCATTCTTTGCCTTTGTCTTTCTAATTGCTCATGTCTAGCTATATTTTTATTTGTAATTGCTGCAGTCTGGTTGCAGAGGTCAAAACTTGCTTATTAATTTTTAACAAAGATCAAGGAGGTTTTCATTCTATCTTTTCCTTACATATAGACCCTCCTGCCCCTAGCACTACAGAAAAGGAGACAAATCAGACTTTCAGGCCTCAAAGTGAGACAGGGGTCATGTACTTTGTTTTTAGGTTACAGGGGAATGATCCTACCATCCGACATGAGCTCAGGTTGGTGGTCTGTAGTGATTAAGGAGGAATGACTCTCCTTAATCACTGGGTGATTAAGGACTCCTCTGCATAAAGGAAAGTAATTTCCTCAGCCCCCATTGTTTTACCTGGACCAAACCCACTGCTAAATAATGTGTAAGGCAATGTAGCCTTCCCCTCTCTATGGTACTAGGGAACTAGAGATTTAATCCTGGGTCTTAGCATTGAGCTAGGACCTCAGCCCTTTTTATTTTTTGTTGTCTTATTTTAAGACAAGTTCTCACTAAATTACCATGGCTAGACTCAAAGTTTCAATCCTTCTGCCCCAGTCTCACACAGTGCTGTGGCCCATTAGATCAGTTGTTTAAAAAGTGTCCATACTCTTAAAACCCAATATAACTTCTATCCAAGTGTCCCTTGCACAAACTCTTGAGAAAATTCCTAGCTGCATCCACCCTACACCGGTATTTGGTAGATTGAAGTAAATGGGTTTGGTCTTTGAAAGTTTCTTGCCCTAGTATAAACTACTGTACAATTGTGGTGGTCTAATGTGGCAGAAGGCCAAAGTGGGAATGCTTACCACTTACTTCTTTTTCAGCCTTAATTGCAACTCCCCTTCCTCTTTACACACACAGAAAGTTCCAATCAGTTCCACACACATTATCAATATCTGCCCCATGAACCGCTTTGGATCAGACATCATATAACTCTGTCTCTCTGTATCTGGCAGAAGGAGATAGCCCAACTGCCATGGGCTGTGTGCTCCTTTCCTCATCCTCAACTCAATAATCCTGTTCTTCTTGTTTTGTACTTTTTACTTCTCTGTTGCACCAGGTAGCTCTAAAAGTCTTTGCCTCCTTTACCCTAATGGCAGTTAGGGATAATTCAGAGGAAGGAAATATGAAGAATAATTTATTTAGTTAGTTGGTGACTAAGGAATCAGCCTGGGGAAAGGGCCTGGCATAGAGTATACTGATCAGCCTTAATGATAAGAATAAAAATAGGAACAGACAGTGAACTTAGATTTTGGAGCAAGGATGAACTTCTTTTGGTGATATGAAATATAGTCCCTACATCTTCCTACTAAAGGGAGATGTAGCCAATCATTAGTAAATGCTTGAGTTTTGAGGAATTTAATATGCAGTGAGTTTCCTCAGAAAACAAGTAATGCTGCTCACTCCGTCTTAAGCTCCTGAGTTTTGAGAAATTTAAAATGCAAAATAACTAGTTTTTTTCTCTAAAATTCAAGTGTGTTGTATTTATTTGTTTGTTTTGTTTCTTTATTTTTGAGCCAAGATCTTGTTATATAGTTCAGAGTGGCCTTGAACTCACTATGTTGTCCAGACTGGTTTTGAACTTGCACTAATCTTCTTGCCTCAGCCTCCCATATACTTCAATATAACACCATCTCCCACCAGTTTCCTTTAAACTTTATATGTTGAAACACTGGGTCAGAGAATCTGAGGTCTAATTGGTCATTTTAAATCCACAGAATCACCTGTAATAGATTCCCACTAAACAAATGAGTACTTACTTTGCTCTACTTGTCTATAATCAGCCTTGTTTTAAAGGGTCCTGTTAATATAGACGAATGAAATTGCAAACCTACTAGATGTCCAATAAGAATTTGTGTTTTCTGAAATTGAAGCAAGGATTTTAGAAATAATGAAGGTTAAGAGCAGAATAAACTTATTGAGAGAAAGAAAACTTCTGTCCAGGATAGAGATGGAAGGGGTCTCTAGTGGGTTGCCAAAGACTCTGTCTTCTCTAGAGATTTTATAGAGCAATACCAAGAAACGAGGCTACTCTAAGGTGGGAGAAAAATGGGAGTTTGCAAAGTGAGCATAAGGTGGGACAGAACTATAGTCAACCAACAAGTAATTACTCAGGTAAAATTGATTAAATCAGGAACAAATGGAAAACCAGTCACATAGCAAGCAGGCATGCTTAAAGAGAAGTGACTCTTTCTGTAGGAGGTTGGAATAGTGATTCTGGGCTTTCTCAAAGTGACACATACCTATTTAGAATATCAATACTTGGTGTGTGGTTGCATTTATTTTGTCTTTTTTCTTGAGATCTGGTCAATAGCATGAGATGTCTCTCTCCACCAAGGCCACAAAACATTTGCTCCTCTGTGCCAGCACCCTAGAGGGCTTAGTGTTGTCTGACTGCCTATAATATTTCTGTCTAATTCACCTGATTATAACACTGTGAACCCTTTTGGGAACCCTTTTGGAAATTTAAGTGCTATTATTATTTCCATGAAAAGTCTCCTGACATCCAAAAAATAAATAAATAAAGGAGACATTTTATTCCTTCATGGAATTCACAGTTTAGTGAAGAAATTCTCTGTTTCTGTTTAAGAAAGTTTTCAAAGCCTATTTTATCTGAAGAAAACACAGAGGGAGAATTATACAGATGTGTGATAGAATTGTATATGCTTCATGTTGCGAGCTCTGCAGTTTAATAACACTTATTCCATTCTCCCATCTAGGTTGTTGTGTTTATTTGTCATAAAATGAGGAATTGTATATAGTATTTACATTACAATATTAAGAACAAAGATACAGTCACAGGAAACTTCAATTTGATGACTTTGGTTTTAGTTGCATAACTCTTAATGTACTATCATAATGTACAACGGAACATAAAACTATAGAACTGCACTGTATAATACAATCAGCAAAAATTACTGTGCTGTATAAACAAAGTGAACTATGTGAAAAATACATTGAAAATTTATTTGAAAATTATACAGAACTGTTCCAAAAATGACAATCATAAGTCCAAGTGGCAGGTCATAAATCCAAACAACAGGTCATAAAAACAAAAGGCATGCCATGTGTTAGAGTTTCGTGGTGAAATAGAGAAGTGAAAAGTAAAAAAATCAATAAAGAAAGAAATAAAGAAATCATTTATTGAGGATCTGGGGAGAAGCAAATGATCCATGGTGGTTGAGCTATCTCCTTCACTAAAGACAACATGGTGGGAGGTTTTATGACCTCTGATCATAGAGGCACTTGGGGCAGGTATTGATGACATGTGAAGAACTGATTAGAATTTTTTCATGCACAAATGGGAAAGGGAGTTGAAATTAGGACTGAAGAAGAAGGAGGAAGTGATAAGTGTTCCCATTTTGGCCATCCACCATGTTAGACCACTGCCATAATTGTACAGTAATTTATAATTGGGCAAAAATCTTTCATTCCTGCCATTCTATTGTTATTAAAGGACAAAATCTCTCTTATTACTTCCTCCTGGGTGTGGGTGACATGTTGGGGTTTAGAAGGTTGACAGGATGATGGTTGATACCTATGTAAAAGCTAGTACCAGGTGTTTTAGCCAAGACAAAGAGTGTATCATTGGTGAATGCTCACATCCTAGATTGGAGAAATGAAAAGACAAGGTTCTATAAGAAGGCAGGCCACTATTATAACTAAAGGAGATGTAGAAGGAAAGGTGCCCTTGATCTGAATGTGGCATACCATCAGGACCATGGTGAGGAAGAATCTCAAAAATTAGCATGAGTTTGGGAGGGGTGAAGTTATGGGAGGCCATTATTCTACCATCTGAAAGGATAAAAGTAAAAAATGTAGATAGGACTTGTCCTTGGTCCAGGGGTTGAGCTGGAGATAATGGGAAGCATGAGAAATGTAAGGCCTGATGGTGAATCATGTTCAGGAAATTATAGACTAGGGGTGGGGAAGGTTGTGGTTGTGTCAATATAAGTGAGACAAGAGCACAGACACACAGGCACCTCATGTTTAACTAAACAGCTGAATGCAGAGAGAACTAAGATAGCTATTATGTAGAACAGCATGGAAACAATTTTACATACAATGTGGGAGTCTTTAAGAAAGACTTCCCAGAGTCTTCCAACAAAAAGAGTAACTAATAGAATATAAGGGATCAGGAACCAAATAGAATGACAAAACATTACTTAGTATGAGAGTTGTGTCTTTTTAGTGAGATTGTGACAGATGGAAGATAGGAGATGTGATGACAACTCAGGATATGTAGAGTCAGGGCAGTTAGGGTTAGAAGGGCACCACTTAACTTGAGTGACATGGAACCAGAATGGCAGTCCAGTGACCTCAACTACTGTTGAAATTACAAGGATGATCAGGTAGGGGGAACTCCGCTTTGGTTGCAGTCCTGTTGGGTGATTGAAAAATAAAGGCTGGATGATTATGTGACTGGATAATCCTGAGGTAGAACAATACTTGGAATGATTTCTTGTAATAAGACTTTAGTAACTACATCAGTAGTCTCCCTAGTTGTGGGAAAGGCTTCTATCCATCCTGAAAAAGTACAGACAAAGGGAAGAAGATATTTGAGTTTTGTGGGGGTGGGTGGGAGTAAATTTTACTTGTCAGTCCTGACAAAGGTTGTGTCCACAAAACTGATGAGTAAGAAAGGAAAGGGGTGATATATGTCCCTGAGGTGAGCTTCTAACACAGAGATGACAGGTGTGAGTAATCTGAAAGATGATATCCCTCAGAAAAGAATGTGTAACTATTGAGTTTAAGGGCCTGTATAGAGCCTGTGATTCCACATGGAAACTGTTATGTAAGTCAGTGATGATGTTTAAGGCCTGCTGATCTGGGAGAACAAGTTTTGATCCCTGGAAAATACACCTCTGAGAGTTTTGTGTGTAACCTGGTTTATGAAGCAAGCTTTTGCAGGAGAACCTTACCTAAAAGCGATGTGGGATATGTTAGTATTACCAGAGAGCTATGGGTGAAGAGAGTTTGGAAGCTGTTTGGGCCCTTTTTGAAGAGGCTGTATAGATTGGCCATCAACACCTACTACAGAGAACTGAGGATTTAAGAGCTTAATGGAGGCTGTGGAACTTGAAGCCCATCCATCTTCAACACCAAGTATAAGTAGGATAGCCAGAGATGAATGTGGTGGTGATGAGAGCTCCTGTGGGGGCAAGGCTTATCCATTTAGTGGATGGCTTATTCACTCTCTTGTGGCTAGAATAGTTACTCTTTCAATGTCCTTTGAGATTGCAGAGGGGCCAGGGCTCCAGAGAATCTAGTGGGTTGGGGCATTGTCTTTAGCAGTGTCCTGTTGCAATTGAAGCATGGTGTGTGTGGGGTGGGTTGGGCAGCTCCAACTTGTTTTGGTTTACCTGTTTTAGGAGCCCCAAGTGCCACTGCTAACTGATCAGGTTGATTTTTTTCTACTTTTGAGTTTTATCTCTGTTGTTGAAAATATGAAAAGTCATTTTAAGATGGTCTCTCTGTGGGGTTTGAGGGTCAAGTTTAGCCTTTTGTCTTGAGATATTGCCCACAGTGGGAGGTATATATCTCCTTCAAGATCACAAGACATCTGGTCCCCTGTATTGGGTCCTTTGAGGCCCTATCCCTGTCTGACTGCCTATAAGATTTTCAACTGACTCAGTTGCCTCTAACATTTTTCTCTCTGAAGAGGTTAACTGAACTGCCATGAGGGAAAATCGGAGATGACTGATCTGGTTTCTTCAGGCTGAAGCTCAGGTTGAAGTTGTTGAATTGCAGTCAGGGATACTTTGCAGAGCTTTTAACTAGTGGCTCTCAGTAGAAAGCAAGCATTTTCATCTTGGGTAGACATACAGCTTAAACTCTAGAAGAGACAAAGGCAAAAAATTCATTAAGTATTCATGGGCCAAATAATAGAATCAACAGGATAATTATAAATACAGTTCTAGTAAAGGTTTCTCATTAGGAGTATGATGACAAGGTCCAAGGAATGTTAGAAAGTGACATGTCATTGATTTGCCATATACACATTTAGTTTTTTCAACTGCATATGTACCTCCTGTGCTGTTAGATGTCTAACACCCTGGCCCTGAATCAAGGCCAGCAGATTGCTGCAGAGGCTGGTTTCAAACAGGAGCGTAAAGAGAGTTCTTTCTGTGGTCTGTTGGCCATTTCAGAACTTTGGAAATGTAATGGTCAATTCATCAGAAAGAAATAGGGGCTGTGAGTGTGGCAGGCTTCAGCGGCTTTCAAGAGAGAGACCCTGGCATCTCGGGATGGGCACCATGTGGCAACTTGGGGTGCTGGGAGAACACTGAATTCCTCTCCTCTCTGGTAAGGGGCTGTAAGTGTGGCAGGCTTTGGCGGCCCACAAGATTGGGACCCTGACATCTCAGGACCTGCACCATGAAGCGACCTGGGGTGTCGGGAGAACAAGGAACTCCTCCCCTCTCTGGTGAGAGGCTGTGAGCCTGCCGGCATGAGGGCTGAGAATCAAACATCTCATGTCGTCCCATCCCCAACCCATTCCCCCCCTGCTTAGCAAGTGGGATTGAGTGAACTGGACATCTTGTGAAAGATTGGCTATGTTGTTTTGTATGAACTTTCCATATACAAAGACATGGACAACCATTTGGAAGAAAACAAGAGACAATATTATAGATAGTGAAGATCTCTGGTTGTCTGGCTTTGAGATTTATGCTTTCTTATGTCCCATTTTGTTCTGCCTTGTTGTGTTAAATTTTATCCCTTCTTTAAAAAAAGAATGTCCTGTCTGTTTGGGACCCGAAACTCTTGGACCTGCAGAGTGGCCTGGGCTGTTTGGATCGAAAGTCTGTGCAGACCTGCATCTCAGCGCGACTATTTGGGACTGGTAGACCCACCCTTCATCCACAGGGAACTGCTTGGAGACCGGCATCTGGGCCAGGTCTGTTTGGGTCTGTAGCCCTGCCCTTCACCCCCAGGAAGTCTTGCAGAGACCAGCATCGTGACCTGTCTCTTTGGAACCCAAAACTCTCAGACCCGCAGAGTGGCCCGGGCTGTTTGGATTGGGAATATTGTGGAGACTGGCATCTTTGCCAGGTCTGTTTGGGACTGGGAACTTTTCAGAAACCAGCATTCTGGCCTGACTCTTTGGGACCTGTAGGCCCACCCTTCACTCGCAGGGAACCTCCTGGAGACCTGCCTGGGACAAAGCATGGTGGCCTGGCCTGCCTGAGA
>PVJX010048390.1:0-11494 GCA_004027295.1 Dolichotis patagonum
CTTTTTGTTGGTTTCCTGTTGCATGAAGTATTGTTTTCCATCCCTTGACTTTCAGTCTATGAGTGTCCTTTTGGGTTAGATGGGTTTCTTGTAGACAGCATATGGTTGGATGTTGTTTCTTGATCCATTCTGCCAGTCTGTTTCTTTTGATTGGCGAGTTGAGGCCATTTACATTAATAGTTGTAACTGTTACATATTGGTTTATTGTTGACATGTTATCTTTCTGCTGTTGTGTCTTTAACTTTCCATTCTGTTTAATTGTCTGCCTTGCTTGGTGGTTTTATCCCATGTTTATCTAGAATGTCTTTCAGTATTCTTTGTAGGTTTGGTTTGGTGTTCATGCAGTTGTTCAGCTGTTCTTTGTCATGGAAGTATCTTATTTCTCCATCCATTTTGAAGGACAGTTTTGCAGGGCATGTCAGTCTGGGTTGGAAGTGGTTTTCCTTTAGGATCTGAAATACTTCACTCCATGCTCTTCTTGATTTCATTGTTTGTGTTGAGAAGTCTGCCGTGATTCTGAGAGGTTTTCCTTTAGAGGTGATGGGTCTTTTCTCTCGAACAGTTTTTAGTATTCTATTCTTATGTTGGATTTCTGGGATGGTGATTATTATGTGTCTGGGTGTAGTTTTATTTTGGTTATGGCTGTTTGGAGTGCTATATGCTTCACTTATCCAGATGTCTGTTTCTCTTCTCATGTTTGGGAAGTTTTCAGCTATTACTTCTGTAAATATCCTCTTGATATCATTTGGGCTGTCTCCTTGTTTTTCATTTATCCCTGTTAACCTTATGTTATTTTTCTTTGCATCATCTTGCAGGTGTTGAATTGTTATTTCCTGATTCTTTGCTATTTTTAAAAGATCTTGTCTTTCCTTGTCACTGGCTGCAATCTTATCTTCGAGGTCTGAAATTCTATCTTCACTTTCATTGAGGCGGTTTTTACAGCTTTCAATAGAATTTTTCATTTCCTGTATATCTCTTTGAATCTGCTTTATGCATTGTTTGTTTCTTATATTGTTCATTCAGGGATTCTATCTGTTTGCTTTGTTCCTCTAATTTTTTAGCTGTGTTTTCACTAGATGCGTTCACTATTTCTTTCACTGTTTTTATCAATTCTTCTTTTACCTGGGCAAGTATTTCTGGTTTGAATTTCTCCATAGCTTTCCCTATTTGCATATTTATTTCATTTGATATGTTTTCAGACATTTCAGGTGTATAGCTTCTTTTTTCTTCCATGAACATGGCTTCTAAGCTTTCTTGGGGAGCGCTAGGGCTTTGAGCCTGCCTTTTGGTCTTTCCTTTTGTCGTTTTTCTGTATTTCCTTACTTTGAGTGGTGTTCCAAAGCTTTCTCTGGATGTGTGGTGAATTACCTCTTACACCCTCAGTTCCTGGAGGGGCAGTGGCTCCCCCACAGGCTCTTGGCCTCCTCTCAGGGTCCTAACTCCCCTCTGTGGGCTCCTGGCTCCCTAATTTGTAAGGCGAATGCTGGGTGTGGTCACCCCGGAGCCTGTGGAATCTCAGGCAGGCCATGCCACCATGCTTTGTCCCAGGCAGGTCTCCAGGAGGTTCCCTGTGAGTGAAGGACCTACAGGTCCCAAAGAGTCAGGCCAGAATATTGGTTTCTGAAAAGTTCCCGGTTCCAAACAGACCTGGCCAAGATGCCAGTCTCCACAATATTCCCAATCCAAACAGCCCGGGCCACTCTGCGGGTCCGAGAGGTTCGGGTCCCAACGAGACAGGTCACGATGCTGTTCTTTGCGAGACTTCTTGGGGGTGAAGGGCGGGGCTACGGGCCCAAACAGACCTGGTCCAGATGCTGGTCTCCTGGCAGTTCCCTGTGGATGAAGGGTGGGCCTACCAGTCCCAAACAGTCGCGCCGAGATGCAGGTCTGCGCAGACTTTCGATCCAAACAGCCCAGGGCACTCTGCAGGTCCGAGAGTTTCGGGTCCCAAACAGACACACTGCAATGCTGCTTTCTGGGAGACTTCCTGGGGGTGAAGGGCCCAGGTGTGTGTTTCTAGCTACTCCCTCTCCTCCCAAGTCTTGCTGTTAAGGGAAGGTCCCCAGGCCTCATCTTCCATCACAGACTTCTAACTGGCTTCAGGGCAATAGACTATGAGGGTAGACACTGGATAACAGAATTGATTTCACAGTGATGGTAACGTCATCTATTAAGATTATAAACAAGAAGTTTTGCTCTATTTTGCAGAAGTAGCAAAAATAAATTTGTAGAGATTATGTACTGGTTTTCAGGTTTGCTTTTTAATAATGCATTATCATTTAATGTGTTATTCACAATTTAACTAATTATTTTCAGATGCCTGCTCTTTGATTTGTTGTTTTGCATTTGAGTTTGAGCTAGTTTATTTTCACACAGAAGAACCAATTAGGTATTCTATCATCACACATCATTATGTGTCTTAAATTGTATTACCACTTAGCTGAATTAACTCCCTTGTTTTGGCCTTTATAGAAATCAATTCTGTTTTTAAATACATGATGGTCCATCTCCAATGAAGTAATGCAAGAGTATGTACCACAGCTCCAAATATTCCCACCATATTAAAGATCAGTGACATTATTTTAAAGAAATACTGATTGAAGAGGTTGGGGATTTAGCTCAGCGGCATAAGCGCCTGCCTGGCAAGCATGAGGTCGTCAGTTTGATCTCCAGTACCAACCCCACCCCCCCAACACCAAAAAACCAAAAAGAAAAGAAATACTGATTGAAGTTAGAACCTGCTGTAAAAGGCCAGACAGTAAATGTGTTATGGTTTATGGGTCTTTGTTATATATGCATTTTTAAAATCTTTAAAAGTGTACAGATTAGGCCAGGGATTTAGCTTACTTGTATAACTGCCTGCCTGGCAAGCACAAAGTTATGAGTTCGATACCCAGTACCAAAAAAAAGAAAAAGAAAAAAAAAAAAAAGGACAGATCGGAGCCAGGAATATAGCTTAGTGGTACAACACTTGCCTGGCAAGCACAAGGTCCTGAGTTTAATTGCTGGTACCCCCCAAAAAGTGTACAGATCACTTTTAGCTCACTAATTATGGCTCAAGAACCATAGTTTGCCAATCATTTACTGAATCTTAACTAAAAGTTTGACCCAAGGCAAGTTCCTCATTCTATTATTTGAGTGAAGAAATCAGTCAACTTCTGATGAAATTAAGAAAAAAATTTTTGAGTCTCTCTTCCATATCTTCATGGCCCGGAATCTTTAAGCAAATGTAGGCTATACTGCTGCTCATTTTTATACTACGTAAGATATAAAACACAACACGCTTTTGTATTTTGCTTTTATTACTTCTCTGAAGAAAATGTGTTGAGATGGCTCACAGTTGGCACACCATTGTAGGAAAGTTTCTTGTACCCCTGCAACCGTCTTCCAGATAAAAAAGCTTTTTTTCTCCCCAAAAGAGGTCACTAAGACATTTCTTGTATATTTTTATCTACTATCTTATGTGACTGTCTTTTCTTTTTTGCTCCCATCTGAGTCAGCGAAACTTACTGAAAAATATATCCTTTTCCTTTGTTTAGAATGTTAGCGATGATTTCATGAGTACATTACTGTGACATTTCATGTAGTTGTGACTGTTACAGTGTGCAGAGAGCTGTCACGATTCTAGCCTTACACTGAGAATTGTTACAGCTATGTCCCTCTCCATTATGACACCTTCAGTATTAACACCATCAGTCACATTGAAGCCCAGTGGTGAGGTGGATTGCCCAGGGCACCCCTTTAGCAGTGAAAGAGCTGGGACCAGAGCCACAGATCTTAAACTTTTGTCAAAATATCTTTTCTCCATTTCATGCTGATTGATGCTCAAGGCTTGTAAGCTAAGTAGAAAATAGTTTGCTAGAAATAGGCAAGGAAGTATTTTTATTAGGTAAAACAACCCATTATCTGTTGAGTTTTTCCCTTTTTGCTAGTAATGCCCACAACATCAGCAGTTCAGGGGCATGGTTGTTAGAGCAGGTTGCTGCAATTAGGCCAGAGGGTGGGGACTCAGTGGGATCATTTCTAACAAATTCTCAGGTGATGTTCATCTAGGTTCTGCGCCACCTAGTATGTGTCAATGTTTAGTTTATCTCCATTCTGTTAGACATACTTTCCCTTTTTTGCATAGGTCAGTTCATCACAAATAAAGCAGTATAAACTGGGCTAGAAAAATAGCTCAGTGGCAAGCCTGCCTGGCAAGCGTGAGGTCGTGAGTTTCATACCCTGCACACACACAAAAAAAGTAAATCACTGAAGCCAGTGTTGAGATTGCTCTGTCATCGTTTAACAGCTTATGGCATCCAATTTCTTATCTCAGATTTCATTCTGAGATAGTCTGTGATGTGGGGAGAGAGACCCAGTGTACTTTTCACCTTGGATTTGGTAGCACATTACCTGTCATGTTCAAGCTGTCACAATCGCACCTCTACTTAGTGCACTACTATATTGCATGTTTGTTAGTGGGCATGACGTTAGGTGTAGGATGCTGCCCCCTCACACTCAGGTCACCTCAGGTGCTTGCTAGTATCTTTAAACAGATGGCTCTGTGGCCAGGTGTTCAAAGAGTCTGACCCAGCAGTGCCACAAAGAAAGGCTTATTATGTTCTGTGTGCTGATGGCCTGTGGCACTGCACATCTGTAAAAGAGCAGAAGGTGCCAGCAGCCCATCTCCTCCACACCAGCTTTTCTTCGTGCTTTCTGAATGTGTGAGCTCTGAAATCTAAATGAACTATAAAAATAGCAACTGTAGCGCAGTGTTAGGACTACTTATTTTGTATATGTGCTATTTTAAAGAAAAAGGCAATTGTATCATTAAAGGGTAAGGCTCTTACTGGCTAATAAATAGTACATGAACAGATAAATAAGCATGAACTCATGAAGAAAAAGTGTGCACTTACACTAAATTTAGTGATGCGCAGTGTATTTGTAAGTCACAATTTGGCTTTGAATAACTGGTCTTTATTGTTAAGATTTTAAAATAGGCAGCTTACAGCTTCTTCATAAAGCTGAACTGTAAACTAAACATTCTGACAATTTTTTTTAATGTAAGAAAAACCCTAAAAGAAAGTATTGATTTTAAAGTTTTTATTCCTTAAATGTGTTTAAATTTGAAAATGGGCATTGATTTTTCCAGTGTGGTTTGGAAGCTGTCCTGTTCATCATAAAATTCTAAAAGCACCAGAATGTAGATCTCTGAAGACAAGAGTAAGGGCAGTGCCCTTAGCAGGACACTGGGGAACCCCTACAACATGTATGAAAACAGCGCATCACAGACATGAATGACTGCCTATTACAAAGGTGCTCTCTTTTCCTACATGTGTTAAAGGACTGATTAGTAGTCTTTTCATGGAAATTTGGGAACTTTATAAAGCTATTAAACTATTAAATATTTCTAAGCAGTGTGCCAATATGGAGAAAGTACAGTGCCTCTGTTTATATTTTGTTTGCTATTTGGTCAGTTTAAACTATTCCATCTGTAAGCATCCTTCTGTTCTCCATCCGTGAGCTACTAAAAGAGAAATCTGAGTACTTTTGATGATACACTGTCAGAAATGAAGCTTGTATGTAGCAAATGGAAAAACCACAATATTATACCTTATTACTTTAGCACATGTGTATTCTGTGGTTTTTAAATTGTAGGCATACTTGGGTTAGTAGTCTGTGGAAAATCTCATCTTTTTAAAATTGGAAAAACTGATTAATTCTCATATACATTGTTGAAAGAGCAGAATCAAGATGGAAAAGAAATCTTTGGAGTCAGAGATGAAGACAATTTCATTTCAATGTGAAATGTGTATTTTCTGAGAGTCAGAATACTGACCATGCATTATTGTGTCTATGTTGTCTATAATACATTTTGAGACTCAGTTTCTGTCTTAGGCTTTTGGGAGCAACATGTTTAATCTATGGCATTAAAACTTTTAATACAGAAGTACTCTTTGTGGACTTAAAGATGCATATGAACACTAGTGTAAAGCTTTGGTCTTTTACGGAAGGGGTCTGTTCACTGCCTTCTATGGCCATTGCAAGTCCTGATACTTACTGGGATGGTGTGTGGCTCGGTGATGGCTCAGTTGCCTGTCGTGGGATTCTCAAACCGATGCCTCCCTCCAGGAGGAGACATTCTGTAGGTGTGGAGATGGCAGCTTGTCCCTTTCTTCTGTGAATGGAAGAAAGGAAAATTCATGGCAGGAAAGAAGACCTAAAAAGCGTTCTTCTTTTCTGTTCATCCTTAGAAAGGCTTTGTTTGGCCATGCTAGGTTTTTTCAGTAAGAAGTTAAACTCACTGAGTGATAGTGTAGTTTTGTTTGAATGGAATAAAATGGACAATTAAAGATATAAGAATGCCTTGTATTCTTTGGTTGAGTCTTCCAGACAGTGAGGTTGGAAAAATAATTATTTTCTAGTTTCCGTCTGTAATGTATATTATATAGTTCTTACAAGAGCAAATGGGTGGATATAGCCAAAGTATTTGTCTCAAATAAAAGCTTTTTTTTATTTTTGTTCTTTAGTGTAGTAGCGATATCAGGCAGTATTCTAAGCTTGTTGGATGTATCAACGAAGTTAATTTTTATACGAATCCTGAGGCAATTGTAAGCTTCATTATTTAGAGGAAGAAACTGAGGCATTAAAAAGGGCACTTGTAAAAGTCTGCAAAGCTAAGTGGCAAACCTGAGATTTGAATATAGACACTTTGGCTTCGAGCTGATGCCCTTAGCCACTGTGTTGTCCTGTATGTTTTTGTTACCTAGAACTTCAGCTTCCAGCCAAGATAACAGGAAGGAAACTAAAATAGGGGGAAATCTGTGCATCCTGTGGTCTTTTAAGACTTCAGACATCAGACATTGAAGGACAGTGAGCTGAGAGAGGGGAACAAAGGTGAGCTCTGTCAGCCTTTAGTGCCCTGAGAAGGTTTGTAGCTTTGTGAAGGGAGGGAACCCAGCCCATTGTAATCTGATTGAGATGAAGTTCATGGTACCAGAGGATCAAGGAACTGAAGATGGTTGGCTTTGCAAGATAAGTTTGTGTCAACATTGTTGCTTCAGTATATGAGAGATTCTACACAGAATACTTGTTACTAGATAACATAATGAACACCATACACCTTAAACACTTTATTTTTGCAAGTTTTACGGATTTTCTCATCGGTTTTTGTTCTTTTTTTTTCTTTTCTCTCCTTTTTTTCTTTCCTGTGTTCAACAGTTATGATACATCTTAGCAGATTCCACTTAAGATTGTACTAAATTTATTTTGAAAATGTTATCTTTTAGAGTTTGCCCATTCAGACCATTCAAGGATGCTAATTTTCAGTTTCTGTGAATTTATCTGAAGTTTATTCAGGTTTAAACAACCATCCTAGCAGCGCAGGAACTGTGAACTCATAAAGAATCAAGAGAACTACTCAAAATAATTTGCCTTGTTTCTTAATTGACTGTTGATATAGCCTAGTATTCTGAACTCTTCCAACAATTGTTCTCCCTAAAAGGCTAATGTTTATTTTCTTCTAGACATATCTTTGGCTAATGTAGTCAAATGTAATTTAATTCAACATTTAATGGTTTTCCTTGCTTGGCAAAAAAATGTATCCTAAACTTTGGTTACAATGTCTTTTTTATTTTTTGTGAATGTATCAGTCAGTGTTTTACTAGAGAAACAGATACAATGTAAGATATGCAGATGTATAAGAAATTACAAGATTGGCTTATGATGTCACCCACAGTTGGATGAGAGAGCGTACAGAGGGCGTCTACACACTGGAGACTGAAGGTTTCAATCTAAGGACTGCAGGTCACTGCAGTAACAGTGAAAGTCCATGTCAGGAGGATCATAGATCTATGCTAGAAGGCTGAAGAATCTGCCGCAGAAGCCAGAGTCCTAACTGTAAGCCAGGAGATGACAACTAAATTGACAGTGAAGACTGGAGCTCCTCTGGAGAATGGAAACCAATCTATTCTTTCTCATTTCCCCTTTAAACTGGGCATGGTGGTGTACATGTGTAATCCTAGACTTGGGAGGCTGATACAGGAGGATCACTGTGAGTTCAAAGCTAGCCTGAGCTACACAGCAAGATCCAGTCTATAAAAACAAAAAACAACAACAAAAAGAAACAACAAAATATACCCCACTGCCAACACATTTCTAGTTTATAGCTTGTTTTTGTTGTTGTTCTTTTTTTTTTTTAGACAGGGTCTCACTGTGTAGTTCCAACTGGCCTCAAATTTGTGGTGATCCTCCTGCCTCAGTCTCTCCAGTGCTGGGATTACAAGTGTGTGCCACCACACCCAGCTACATTTGCTCCTTCTTGGGGACTAGCCACCCAGGGACACCCTCTATACCCTGGGGTGTAGAAGAGATCCCCCAGGGTGGATTTTTCTACACCCTGGGGTATAGAAATGCTAAGTAGATTTAGTTAAGCTTGTAAACTTCTTAAGTTGACACAGTCAACCATTAGAGTGAAAATCTGCTATAATAAAACAGTTCTAAATTGCCTATTTTCCTGACTTGCTTTCTTATGAGTTGGAAATATTTTTATGAGCATATAGTTTGGTATGCTGATATAAATTGCATGCTCAGCTGTTAGTGTCATTACATGATCAACATAATGCCCTGTCCTCTGAATTATCATGTCATGTTGTGAGGCACATACTCTCTTATAGCCACTCAGCTCTGTCTTTGCTGCAGGAAAGTAGTTGAGGACTATTAATGTTGTCTTTTGTCTTAGATACTTTTCCCTCGTTGCTGAGACAAAATACCTGATGCCGAAAATGAAGGAAGGAAAGGCTTATTTCTTACAGTTCTTGGCAGTTTCGGTCCATACCCAGTTGGCTCCAAGGCAGCGTGGCATGGCAAACTGGCAAGACAGAGAGACACACCTTCTTCCTGCTGTTATACTGTATGCTGGTTCCACCCCTGGGCAGGTGTAGCACTTATGCCACCAATCGGAGTGCTAGACAACAAACCAATCTCAAATGTTAGATTCAGCCGAGTCCATGATTGCATGAGATTTCGGAGTGGGAGTTCACTGACATAAACCATGACATGTTTGTTCCAGTAAAACTTTATAAACACTAACATTTGGGTTTCAATACTTTGCACATTTTACAAGATACTATGCTTTTAGTTCTTTCTTTGCAGCATTTAAAATATACAAACCATTGTTAGCTTATGAGCCATACACATACAGGTTGTAGACTGGATTTGCTTCATAGGCAACAGTTTGCTGACCAGACAATTTTGAGAAAGTCAGTTTTAACCTGGAGACATAGTCTGTCATTTTCTCCTGGAAATTGGTTTCTCCCAGCTTGATAAATTGTGTGTGTTTGTGGGCGGGGAGAGGTGGTAGTGGTGGTGGTGGTGATGAAATACAGTACAGCTGATTTTGGCTGAAGCTTTTAAGATTGGGGAAAGTACACTATTGTATCATTAAGGAATAATTAAAATTTTAGGCATTTCTTTCAGTCTTATGAATATTGAAGTGATTATCTGTGACTGGCAAAAAATAAAAAATAAACCAAACAAACCTTAAAATTGTATGGATATACACACCTGTAAGGTACTACAAGACCAATTTGTGTTGGTTATCATTAGCCTGCTGGCCATGAGTGGCATCTGTCTGAATTTCAGTTCTCTCAGTTGGAATGAAACGGTCATCTAACTATTCTACTGGAAGAAGTCTCTGGATATGGTTACAACAGTGCTTGTCCAAACTCAGCCAGGGAACTCAGTAGGCCACAGTAGAGAGCATAGGTGAGAAAAATCTCTGTGAAAGACCTGCCCATGTAGTTGGAGTGTGGCAAGGTCATAGTCTTTTAAGGTCATGAGCAAATAAATCAGTGTTGGTGTATGACTATTAAACTGAATTTAATCCTTGTAAGCAGTGAAACTTGTTCTGGTGTGTCTGTGTGTTTTAATCACTTAAATGGCTTTGTCTTAATCATTGCTAAGTTGGCTTTATTCCAGTGCTCTGGATTGGCTCTGAGTATGTTCACTTTTCAAACATCCCAGTTTCTAGAATATTTCAGAGTAGGTCATTTATTGTTTAAAATTTGAAAAACTGTTTCAGGGAAGAGAATATGGCTTGAAGTACATTTTTTTTGAGTGGTCATACAAATTATTACATTGACTGAAGAGATATTTAGCATTTAAATAATGTTGAAAATGGACTGTATTTCAATCTAGAGACCCATGGGAAATGTTAATTTTACATCATAGCCAATTTTAAATTATGGCCATAAGAATGAAAGTTGAATCTGTTAAAAATTAGAATTTTATCATTTTAGTAGATATTCTGTAACTTTCCAGGTAGAAGTTTTTTGGTTTGTGATTCAGGTGAAACTAAAATTTAAAATCATGACAAATTCCTTGGTCTGGTCTTAGTAACAAGGATGTCTTAAAATAGAAAGCTCTTCTTGAAATAATGATTCATTTACAGAGCTCTACTCATACAGATTTTTCAAGAACACATTTGTGGTGTTTTCTACTTCAGTCAAGTTTTTGGAGAGGAAAATATTACTTTCTAGAGTTTATGTTATGGATGGTTGGGTAGAATAGTGAGGTTTCCATATGGGTACCGTTGCATGGTTTAAGTATCAAAGTGTCACTTGCTGAAAAACTTTTATAATTAGGGACTATAAATATTAGAATCTTAGTTAAGAACCTTTGGAAAACCAAAGACCTTTGAGTCATAGACAGTGCTCACTGGTCTCTGAGATGTGGAAGGCCATGGGAAGGTTGCAGTAGCTTTTGAGTACAGCAGTATCACCTCCACACTTGAGACTTTGTGTAGAGTGTCTTAGGTGACTTCCAGAAGAGAAAAAATTAATCTCTAAGGAAGAAAAAGTTGATTTTTTTTCTCAAGTATTCACTTTCATAGTGGTTAAAACCCTGGTTTTCGGGAACCACTCCTTACCCCTGGAATGAGCTCTCTACCTTTGCTACATACAAGGTATAGAATGACAAAGATGAATGAGGCATTGGAGTGGCTAGAAAAGATTACTCAAAGGCAGGTGATCTTTGAGTCTAACTCCAAGCAAACTGATTGGCAGGACAGGGCCTCTCCAGAAACTAGACCAAAAGCCTGAGTGAGATTCAGACTGATACGGTGTCAATAACCAGTGACTCCCACAATGGTGTTGAGAGGCATAAACTCATAGAAAAGTAAACCAAAACAAACCGTATTATGTGATGCCAACCACAATTTGGAGGTTTACTATTGAGGTTGTGGAGTTAGAAACCCCAGGGTATTGTTCTACTAACAGACCACGCTGAGTGCAGTGTGGGAGAACACTTTTCTATTTATTTATTTTTATTTATTTAAAAGAGAATAAAACAAAAGGGGGCAGTACAGAGCAGATCAGAACAGGACAACATAGGCAACACAGTACTTTACATTAAGTCAACTGGACATCAACAGTATCTAACACCATATCTCTTACTCTGCTATAGTTGAGCATAGTTTCAATTACAATAATATCAAACATAACACAATAGTATA
>PVJX010048391.1:0-11494 GCA_004027295.1 Dolichotis patagonum
GAACAAGTCTGGAAGATATAGTCATGGAAGCAAATGGAATTAACACACATGAAATCTCAGTGAGAATAGCATCTGAAGTAAAGAAACAACTTCCATGAGACTGGAAAAGTAACCAGATCAGAAATAATGTATCAGGTGAAAGAAGAAACCACAATCATAATGAAAAAATTGCTGATCATATCTAAAGAAGATGTAGATTCTTAAAAGAAGTATATGAAAATGATGGAAACCTTGGATGAATAATATAGGAAAAACATTGTATGAAACAGATTCAAAGAGACATACAGGAAATTAAAAAGTAGAACAAAAGCTGGCAAAACTGTTTGAAAGAGGCTGTAGATTGACTATCAGACCTTGAAGATAGGATTGCAGCTAGCAATCATGAAAGGAAGAGTTTCTTTTAAAAAGCAAGGAACTGGGAAATAATTCAATGGTTGAAAGATGACCCAAAGAAAAATAATTTAGGAGTGATAGGTGTCAACAAAGAAGCAAGGGCCAATACAGATGATATTACAAAAGACTATTTACAGAATTAATAGCAGAGAACTTCCCACATGTGGAAAAAGGATCTGGCATACAGATAATTGAGATATATAGATTTCCAACCAGCCATAACCAAAGTAAATCTACACCCAGACATATAATAATCATGATCCGAGAAATTCCCAGAAATTCAGCACAAGAACAGAATATTAAAAGCTGTTAGAAATAAATCACCTATAAAAGAAAACCAGAATCAAGGCAGACTTATCAACACAAACCATCAAGTTAAGAAGAGTTTGGAGTAAAATCTTTCAAATTCTGAAAGAAAACAACTTATAACCCAGATGTATTCTGCAAACCTGTCTTTCAATATTGATGGAAAAATAAGTTATTTCCTTGATAAAAAAAATAAAAAGTGACTGAAGGAATTCATGACCACCACACCAAACCTACAGATAATGCTAAAGGGTATTCTAGAAATAACAATAACCAGGGTTCCAGGAACATCAGCAGAAAAAGATCAGCAAACAAGATAGGTAACTGAATGAATGGGAAAAGAAGAGGGCCAATAGCAGGTGGAAAGCATCACAGAGATGAACCACTGCATGGAAGTTGTAACCATTAATGAAGATGGCTTCAGTTCACCAGTATATTTAAAAACAGTGTTAGTGGATAAGGAAACATGATTCGTCAATATATTGTGTACAGCAAGCACATTTAATTTGAAAGAAAATTCATAGGCTGAAAATCAAAGGTGAGAAAACAATTGTTCCACATGGCAGGAAACTGGAAAAATGCAAGAGTAACTTGCCCATCAATTGCAGAATGTATAGGAAAGATATGGCATTTTCATACAGTAGAAAGCTTCCTACATATGAAGTAGGATAATCTCTAAGCTTTTGTAGATAAATGGATGCAACTAGACATCATGCTCATGGGTGAAATGGTTTGTACTCCTTCATGTGAACACTGAGTTATCTTTGTAGTATAAAAAACTGATGGAGTTAGTGGAATCCAAAGAGCACAGTAGATATTATGATAGTGGTAGGGGAAGAAATGCCTAAAAAGGGAAATTGGTAACCACTGTTAATTTCTTTTTGTCTTGTCTTAAACTCTAGTATTATTTTCATAATTATGTTACATTTGGTTTTATCTTGTTTGATTTTACTACATCTGGTGGAATGAGAAGCAATTGTTGATTTTCTGTTATCTTGTTTAGAAGTCCTAGAATACTTTCATTCTTTTGATTGGTTTTATTCTCTCTTCTTTAGCTTGATTTTACTAAGTATGATGGTATGGACAGCTGTTGTGAAGAAAATGAGACGTTGTGGTAGCTATTGTTTAATTCCTGTCTTGTTTCTTAGTCCTTTAATACTTTCATTCTTTTGTTTTGATTGATTTTAGTCTATTTGTATTGTTTGATTTTCTTATGTTTGAAAGAATGGACAGTTATTTTGCAGAAAATAGAAGAAATTATGGTAGCCATTGTTGATTTCTTATTATTCTGTTTTGATGTTCTGTTATGCTTTCATTCTTTCACTTTGATTGGTTTTATTCTATTATGTTTTGTTTGATTTTATTATGTTTGAAGCTATGCACAGGTATTTTGAAGAACACATGAGCCATTATGGTAGCAATCATTATTTTCCCATTATCTAGTTTTGAAGTTATGTAATACTTTCATTCTTTTTACTTTGAGGGGTTCTCTTTTGTTTCATTTGATCATATTGTAGCCATTGTTTTTTAACTTTATTTAAAGAGAAAAAACAAAACAAAACAGAATAAAGGGTAGCAACCATACAGAATTCCAAGGAAAAAAGGAAAAGAACAACAACAAAAAATCCTAAGAAATTATTACTTGACAAATTACATACTGACTTCTTGCACATAATTGTTCAAATTATAAACTTAAAACATGTAAAGTAGACATTCAAACAGTGAGACTGTTAACAGTTCTGCTCCACGATCTGACAAAAACAGCAATATGGTCATCCATCTTACCCACTCAAATATACATGCAATTATATCAAAAGGGTAAAATTAAACACAACAAAACAGAAGAAAGCGGATCACAAGAAAACAATATAAGAGACATAAATTTCAAAGCTAGATAATCAGAGATATTCACTCTCTATCATACTGACTCTTGTTTTCTTCCAAATAGTTGTCCATATTTTTACATACAGGGAATTCACATGAAACAACCTAGTATGGAATTGATCTGAGCAGGACGAGGAGGGCATTTCAGGTCTTCCACAACCAGACATTAGGGAAGCCAAGAATGGCTGTCATAGTATCTCTCATTCTCCTCAAAACAGCTGTCCATACCTTCATATGTGTTGAACTTAAACAAGACAAAGCAAGCTAAAATCACTTTGAAAAAAAAGTGATAGTTTTGCTGGATTTCACATCATTACATTATGGAATCAGCACTGGATATTGTAGTGTCTCTTTTTCTTCAAAGTAGTTGCTCATTTCAACATGGGTTAGGGTTAGGGTTAGGGCTCCTCCCCTCTGGGCTGGTCAACCTTTGCAACCTTTGCATCAGTGTGTGTCAATCTCAGGAAATTAATTTGTAGCGACTCACTGGGTCTCGGCCAGGGGCATGGCCTAGTCTAAGCAGATTCCACCAACTTACTTGACATGGGGAGCAACCAACTGAAGCCACTTCCTTATGGAGTTAGGGCTCTCCTGCCCAGATCCAACATGTTGTCCAGTCGGTTTCCCCTTTCCCGTGGGAGGGTCTTATTCCCATCACTCACCTCGTGTTGATGCCGGTCCCCGAAAACTGCTGGGCTCCCCGACCTCTGACTTGAGTGCGGCTGTGGTGTGAATTCACGGTGCCTCTGGGTGGGTCGCGTGCAGGACCAGTCCGGGTGAGCCGCATGCAGGGCTGTTCAGCTCTATGCTCTGGTGGCTCAAGCCAGTCGCTTCAGCACCAGCCATTGTTTTGAAGTCCTGTTATCACTTGCACTGTTTAGTTCTTTTTTATTTTTTATTTATTGGTACTGGGGATCGAACTCATGACCTCATGCTTGCCAGGCAGGCACTTATGACATTGAGCTAAATCTCCACCCCACATTGTTTAGTTCTGATTTGCTTTATTCTATTTTGTTTTATTCTCTTTAGAATAGAAAAATTTTTAAAAAACTAAAAAAAAGATGAAAAAGATGAAATAAAAACAACAAACATATCCTGAACATGCCACTGGGACAACTGCAGCACCAAATGCAGACCCCCAATGGAATTATCAGCCCAATTCTAATGACTGAAAATATATAGCACAAATGATTACCTGTATCTTAACAGATCTTCAAAAAAAATCTCACAACAACACATGACTGCTGTCTCTGGTTTTATTGCTAGCTAATCTGTCACTGTTGAAGAGGATTTATTAGGCTTGGGGTACATAGCCCCACCAGTATATCTTTCAGAGCCCCAAGACTCACTGGATACCTCTGTTATTGTTGACACAGGGGCCACTCATAGTGTTCTACTTGAATTTTCATGTGATTGTACCTGGTCTGCAGTCTTTACTGCGGGAGCTGATTGCCAGCCTACATGACCTTTCCAGACAGGACCTAACCTTTGTAGATTCCAATTAATTTTCTTTACCTTCAGTTGTTTTATTATGCCAACTGGTACTATACATATTTTAGTGAGAGATCTTCTTTAAAACCTCAACTTCTCTTGCACTTTCTCTCCCCACAGCTTTCATACTCCAAACCCAACTACCACATGCCATTATCAAAGCCCATCTCCTCCCCTTCTCCCTTGTCAATCCTATAGTCTGGGATACCACTAATCCTACTTGTACCACTCCTGCCACTCTGTTGCTAATTGGACTTAAAGACCCCTCAGTTTTCCTGTGTTCCCAAATACCTATTAGCCTCTAAACATCAATAGGGAATTTCAAACCTATAATCTATCACTTGTTAACCAAAGGATTTCTTAAGGTCAGCCACTCACCTTATAGTACTGCTATTCTACATGTACTCAAATCCAATCATTCCTACCATTTAGTTCAGAACCATTACCAGTGTGATGATGCCAACTCATCCAGTGATGTCCAATCCTTGTACTATACTGTCTCATCACTCTATCTCTCATTTTTCTGTATTAGACTTTAAAGATGTATTTTTCATTATTCTCTTACAACCTGTGGCAAGATTTCTTTGCCTTTACATGGATAGATCCATATACTTTCTAGTCTACACAATTCACATGGATGGTTCTACTGAAAGCTTTTAGGGATAGTCCACACTTCTTCAGACAAGTCCTTGCTGCTGACCTTGTGGCTCTCACTCTCAACCTTAGCACTTTTCTCCAATATGTAGATGGGCTTTACCTCTGTTCCCAATCTTGTGCTCTAGCAATAAAAAATACACCTACCCTTCTCAACTTTCTATCAGGGTGTAGGTACAAGGTGTCCCCTACCAAAGCCCAGATAACTTCACCAAAAGTCAAATATCTAGGTCTCATCCTTACTCCTACCTCTTGTTCTATAACCTATGACCACAAAGTCTTCCATGATCTCTAGATGCCATCTACAAAACAGTTTTTATCTTTCATGGGTTCAGAAAAGCTTTCATCCCTCAATCCTTAGCTTTGCTACACTGGCCTAATCTCTCTACAAGGTGGCCAAAGGTTCCTTATCGGAACCTGTTAACCCCACTACCCTTATTTTCTAAACTAAAGCCAGTCATTTTAAATGTCCCAGGGCTCACTATCCCTAACCTAACTCAGCCTTTCATTTTATGCACTACTTCTTAACATCATAATGCTGGGTGAATTTTAGTACAACATTTCTTTCCAAGCAATAGCATACCTCTCAAATTTAGCACAGTGTATGGCTGTCCACCTTGCCTTTGAGCACTTGCCTCAGCAACTTCAGTAACATAAGAGCTCAAGTTTATTTTAGAACAATCAGTCCACTCACCGCATCACTTTAATGACCTTATTTCACAGAATATACTTCTTGCTTTAGTGAAGCCTGCTCACCTAAAACAAGTTCACTTAATACTTATATAACACCCAACAGTCACCTACAATCACCAGTTCCACCAGCAGTTCCCTCAACTCAGTCATCTTACTCCATATCTCTGATGAGATCCCTCCTCACAACTCCATTGAGGTCTTACAAATGATTCCTACTCACTTCCCTCACATTAACAGCATTCTTCTTTCAACCTCTAATACATGATTCATTGATGGCAGCTCAACCAATACAGACACTTCAAAAATGGATGAATAATGTTTAGTCAGTCACTCTGAAGTAATAGAGCCAAGGCCACTGTCACCTATGACACCATCACAAACATCAGAATTTATTGCCCTTACATGGATGCTCACACTAGGCAAAGACAAAAATCATAAATATACTGACTCAAAACACACATTTAGCATCCTCCACTCTCATGTTGCCATTTACCAAGAAAGGGGTCTCGTTAACACTCAAGGGACCCCATCACTAATAATACCCTTCATTCTCAAACTACTAGGAGCAGCACAACTGCCAAAATAGGTGGCAGTTATTCATTGTAAGGCACATCAAACATTATCAGATCATATCTCTCTTGTTGACACATAGGCCAAATTATCTACACAACAGCCATACCCCTTCCTTCTTCTCCCCCTTATCCCAAACACTTTGCTGTCACCTCACTATTGACCAACACAACTACAGTTAATGCATAAACCTACCTATAGCCAAAACTCTCAGGTATGGATTTTCTGGTGGTCAGAACTCTTCCTGCCATATCTACAGGCCTCAAACATCACTAAGTTACACATCTGTTTTCACATAGGCACTCAAGGGCTATATAATTTTCTAAGTCCAATCACTACTCATCCATCTCTACAAAACATTATTCACCAAGTCACCCACAGCTGTCATCTCTGATTCAAAACCTCTCCTCAAGGATATCTACCTCCTCCTTCACTCCTAACCTACAAATTTTGAGGGCACATCCCAGGCAAAGAATGGCAAATAGACTTTACATACATGTGTAAATATAAAACTTCCAAAAACCTTTATAAATTGGTGTACATTTTCTTTGGATGCATAGATGCCTTTCCCACCACCCAAAAGACTACAAGCATCATCTAACTTCCTTATACAGCAGTTTATTTCTCAATTTGGACTACCTCAAACTATACAGTCAGACAACAGACCAGCATTTATCTCTCAGATTACACAGTAAGTATCTTTGACTCTAAATGTCACTTGGCACCTACACATACCATACCATTCACAATCCTCAGAAAAAAATAGTAAATGCAAACAGTCTCCTAAGGACACATCTCATAAAATTTATTGTTGAGCTACAACTACCCTGGCCAGAACTCCTTCCTTTAGCACTAACCTGAGGTAGGGCACTGCCTTGGGGATCCAACTTTATTAGTCCTTAGACCATGTATGGTAGACCATTTTTACTCCACAACTTTTCCTACCACACAAGATCTTCCACTTAGAGCTAATTGTATCCAGTTTCTTTTGTTTCTCAGAAACTGACAACATGCTGATCCTTGTCTCCCACAGGTAATAGACAACCCAAAACCAGACCTCTTCTGACTCCTAGAGATCTAATATATCTCAAATCATCTAAGCCCACAGGACTTCACCTCAGGTGGAAAAGACCCCACTTTGTCCTCTGTCATGGTTTATGTTGGAGGCCCCCAAGCCTCATGCCTTTGCATTATGCATTTGTGATTGGTTCATTGTCTAGTGCTTGGATTGGTGGTGTCCGTGGTACACCCTCCTAGGGGTGGAGCCAGGATGTGATGTAATGGCAGTAAGAAGGTGTGTCTCTCTCTTGCCAGTTTCTGCCTCGCTGTTTGCAGCTGTCATGAACTGCAGCCCCGCCATGCCACCCTGCCTTGGAGCCAACTGAGTATGGACTGAAGCCTCCAAAAGCTAAGAAATAAACTTTTCCTTTCCCAACTTTGGGCATCAGGTATTTTGTCTCAGTGAGAAATAAAAAGTAACTAAGACATCCTCCTTATGACACCAACAGTGATCAAAGTCACTGAAATTTCTTCTTGGTTCCATGTTATACAAGTTAAGCAATCCCCTGACACTCTAGACACTTCTAGCCTCAAATTCTTGTCTTTGGAGTGGTCATCACATCTACTATCCCCTACTCATCTCACCAAATTTTGCAACTAAAACTTCTAAATTAACCTATATTTTGTTATCCTATCTCTTTTCTGATTCCCTGCTTCCCAATAGTTATTCTCTTTCCTTCAGGATTCTGGGCTATTTTCCCAGAAGACTTCCACACCTGACATAAGGTTTCTTTTATACTTTTGAACATAAAAATGATCCTGGTTCTCTCCACTCTAACTTCTTTTTTAAACATGACTTAGAATAGCAAAGGCAAGACAGGAGGTATTGCAATCCCTGACTGGAAGTTATACTTCAAAACTACTGTGATAAACTCAGCATGGTATTGGCTTAAAAATAGACCTGAAAGCAGGCTTCAGTGGCCCAGAAGAGGGATTCCTTGGTGTCTCTTGGGACTTGCACCATGTGAGGAGCTGTGGTGGTGCTGGCAGAACAATGAATTCCTCCCCTCATTGGTGTGTGGCTGTGAGCCTGCCAGTGCACTGGCTGAGAGTCAAACATCTCATGTCTTACCGTTCCCCATCATGCCCCTCCCTCCCCTGCTTAGCAAGTGGGAGCCAGTGAACTGGACATCTTGTGAAAGATTGGCTATGTTGTTTTGTATGAACTCTCCATATGCAAACATATGAACAACCATATGGAAGAAAACAAGAGACAATATGATAGACAGTGAAGATCTCTGATTGTCTAGCTTTTAAATTTATGCTCTTATATCCCATTTTGTTCTGTTTTGTTGTGTTTAATTTTACCTCCTTAAAATTAAAAAAAAGACCTGAAGATCAATGGAATAGATTAGAAGATATAACCACAACTACAAACACACTTAGCCAACTTATCTTTTTTTTTTATTTTAAAGAGAATAAAACAAAAGAGCACAGAACAAAACAAATCAGGACAGAATGATGTAAACAACACAGCACTTCACAACAAGACAAAGGGATATTAACAGTAGCTACCATAATGTCTCTTTCTTTGAAGTAGTTGGGCACACCTTCACACACCATAGTTACAAAAATAATAAAAGTGTATAAAAGCATTCTCAATAATGACCTATTACAGGACATTCAAAACCAAGTAATAGAAAATGAACAGTGGCTTCTATAATGTCTCATTTTCCATAAAAAATCTTGTTTATACTATCACACATATTAAAATCCAATGAGACACAACATGACAGAGCCAATGGAAACAGAAGAACAACAGCATGGTAAGACTTCAAAGCAAGATGATATTAAATCAGCAATGGCTTCTATCATGTCTTGTTTTCTTCAAAGTAGCTGTTCATACAATCACACATAATAAAGTAAAAAAAAAAACAGAATAAAACCTTTCCAACCAATGAATGAAAACATTATAAGGCTTCAAAGCAGTAGAATATGAAACCATATTTACCCTAAAATCATATGTACAGTTTACCATTTTTACACTAGGGAGACTATGTGGTATTTATACATGCAAATTGAATTTATTTCACTTAGGAGTATGGTTTCTTTTCTTTCTATTTATTTAAAAAAATTTATTTAAATAGAAAAAAATGACAACCAAACAAAACAGAAAAAGGGTAGCAACAATACAGAATTTCAAAGGGAAAAAATAAAAGAAAACATCAAGAACAAAAACAAAAACTCTAAGAAATCACTACTTAATAAGTTACATACTGTCATAATTGCTAAGGTCTCCTGTTATAATTGTGTTTTTGCTTATTTGATTTTTCTTCTCTATTAATACTTGCTTTGTATAGCTTTGCGCTCTGGAATTTGGTGCATACCTATTTAAGATGGTTATCTCTTCTTCTTGAAGTTTCCCCCTGACTAATATAGTGGTCTTCTTTATCTCTTTGGATCATTCTTGGTTTGAAGTCCACATTGTCTGCAAACATAGTAGTTTCCCGCACTTTTGTTTGGTTTCCTGTTGCATGAAATATTGTTTTCCATCTTTTGACTTTCAGTCTGTGAGTTTCCTTTTGGGTTAGATGGGTTTCTTGTAGACAATATATGGTTGGATGTTGTTTCTTGATCCATTCTGCCAGTCTGTTTCTTTTGATTGTTGAGTTGAGGCCATTTACATTAATGGTGATAATTGTTATATATTGGTTTATTGTTGACATGTTATCTTTCTGCTGTTGTATCTTTACCTTTCCATTCTGTTTAATTGTCTTCCTTGCTTAGTGGATTTTTCCTATGTGTATTTAGAATGTCTTTGAGTATTATTTGTAGGGGTGATTTGGTGATCATGAAGTTCTTTAGCTGTTCTTTGTCATGAAAGTATCTTATTTCTCCATCCATTTTGAAGGACAGTTTTGCAGGGTACATCAGTCTGGATTGGAAGTTGTTTTCCTTTAGGACCTGAAATACTTCACTCCATGCTTTTGTTTGTGTTGAGAAGAAATACAAAGAAGACTTAATTCCAACACTTCTCAAACTCTTCTATGAAAGTTAAGGGAAGCAATTCTTCCTAAGTGATCCCTGGAAGCAAATATTACTCTACTAACAAAACCTGAGAAACACCCACTAAAAAGAGAACTATAGGCCAATCTCTCTAATGAACATAGTTGCAAAAATTCTCAATAAAATATTGGCAAACAGGATGCAGCAAATCATCAAGAAGATTATACTCCGCGACCAAGTGGGATTCATCCCAGGAATGCAGGGATGGTTCAACATACGTAAATCAATAAATGTAATCCACCATATCAATAGAGCCAAAAGTGAGAACCACATGATCATCTCTATAGATGCAGACAAAGCTTTTGATAAGGTCCAACACTCATTCATGATAAGAACCTTACAGAGTATTGGAATAGATGTCCCTTACCTCAATATGATAAAGGCTATCTATGAGACACCAACATATTTCATTAATATGAAAGCATCATATTAAATGGACAAAAAATGAAAGCCTTTACCTTAAAATCAGGAACAAACAAGGATGTCCCTTATCCCCACTTCTATTCAACATAGTACTAGAAATACTAGCAAGAGCAATTATACAAAGCAGTGAAATAAATGGAGAAAGATAGGAAAAGAGAAATTTAAATTATCATCATTTGCAGATGACATGATACTTTACATAGAAGACCCTCAAAACTCCGTTGAAAGACTCCTAGATGTTCAAAGACTCCGTTGAAAGATGCCTAAATTCAGCAATGTAGTTGAATACAAAGCCAATACACAAAAATCAATAGCATTCCTATACAGTAACAACAAAATCGCTGAGAGTGAAATAAGAAGCTACACCATTCACACTAGCATCCAAAAAAATGAAATACTTATGAATTAATCTCACAAAAGATGTAAAAGAGGTATAGAGGTAAAATTGTTATACACTGAAAAAGGAAATTGAAGAGGACCTCAGAAAATAGAAAGACATCCCTTGTTCATGAATAGGAAGAATAAATATTGTGAAAATGGCCCTTTTCCCAAAGTTGTTATACAGATTCAATGCAATCCCAATCAAAATAACACTAACATACCTCACAGATCTGGAGAAATCACTGCTAAAATTCATCTGGAACCAGAAGGGAACTAAAATAGCAATGACAATTTTAAGCAGCAAAAGAAAGGCAGGAGGCATCACAATCCCTGACATGAAGGTATACTACAAAGCTACTGTAATAAAATTAACATGGTACTGGAATAAAAACAGATCTGAACATCAACGGAATAGACTGGAAGATACATCCACAAACACACTCAACCACCTTATCTTTGATAAAGGGGCCAAACATGTTCACTGGAGTAACAATAGTCTCCTTAATAAATGGTGCTGGAAAAATTGCTGAAAACTAAAACTAGACCCATGCCTATCACCATGTACTAAACTAAAATCTAAATGAATCAAAGATGTAAATATTAGAACAGAAACACTATATCTGTTGGAAGACAA